>JADLZN010009932.1:0-191552 GCA_018155175.1 Sinocyclocheilus anophthalmus
TGCATGGTTCCCACAGGCCGTTGAGGACCCTGAGCAGGGAGGTCTTCCCCGTTCCCGTGTTTCCCACCACAAGCATGTGCGTTCCTTGACTGATCTTAAGGGTCAGATCCTTCACAAGCAGCTCTTCTGAGACGGGTGATTTATAGGAGAGACGATCCAGCACAAACGCCATGTCTGCTGGGACACTGTGAAGCTCCCGATCACTGATAGAGATTTATTATTGTTACAAATATTACCAACAATGATAATTGTAATAATAAAGCTTTACCATGTCAATCTTTACTGTGCATCAGGTTTACCATTATATAAAAGTATTTAAAAAATAATTACTTGAAATAAACATTAACTTAAGTAAAATGATATATTATACACAATATAATATAGATCTATCTATAGATATAACCTTAAACTTATTTTATTTCCATAGTGCTATGAAACTATTTACATTTGCAGTAATTCAATTACTAAAATAACTAAAAACTAAAAAAACAATATAAAATAAAAATTGACAAAAAAGTCGGCGCCAAATGGCATCGCCGCGCGCCGACATGTAGCGACTTGCGCTTAGGGCGTCCGCGTCGAGTCCGGCTGTGGACACGATTTCCCGGATCCACCCCCTCATGGTCACCAGTTCGCTTATAGTCGACCTGCTGACCTATCTAAATTAAAAAGGCATATACGCCATAAATAAATCTTTAAAAAAACCAAAGACAAAAAAAGCAACAAAATTACTAAAACTTTAACTAAAATTAAAATAGAAAGAGAATGTATAAAAAATAACCCTAATTCAAATATGACAAGAACTATACATAGATATCATGCTACGATTCGTATCGAAGGAGATATTATTATAGTTTTTGTTAATATTTTGAAATAAGTTGGGGTTTTACTAAAACAACACTACTGTGTATTCAGGACTACTAGAAACACTTTTAGATCTATATTAGATCTTGAGCTCGAGTCTTGACATAATGTGAACCAATATTGTTTGTTGGTATCCAACAAACATCTTACATCCAAAATTAATTTCAAATAGTTCTAAATTACCTGTAAGGTTCATCCTTTGAAAGTGGATCGTACTGATCCTGGTCACACTGTTTCTTGGCAATGTCTGCCATCACTTCCCGCAGTTCTCCAATCCTGAAATCAAAAGAAAGAGAAAGCAGACTATTTTTAGAATAACCAACAATCATAATAACACTGATGCCCAATAAAATATGTGCTTTTAAGCAGTATTAGAGCACCTTACCGGTGCGTGTATCCAGCGACATCAGACACTGTGGTTGAGAGATCTATGAGCTGCGTGAAGCAGTTTATCAGATAGATGCAGACGAAAGCGTTCTGAAAGAGACATGTGATTAACATCCTATTGTGTACAACAGAGACTCACTCAGAGCAGAAGCACCTGTGTTTGTCTTAAAGTCCACCACATTAAATACAGTTTGAAGTGACTCACCTTACTGACAAGAGCACTCAGTTCTCCAGGTGTCAGGCCGTCGTAATCTCCAGCAAAGATGGGGATTGCGATCACTATATAGCTGAGGATACTGCCCAGGTAGTCAAAGGTGTTTACTCCAACTGAAATGAAAAGAAGCAAAACAATATACATTTGTAGTGAACAGAACAGAAGGACTGCAAAATGACACATTTAAAGTCAGTCAATTGACAATTCAAATCATAATAGGGAAGACGATCGCAACTTGTTTCATGCCAACTTTAGATGCATGAAATTAGCTTTCTCCTCTGCCACTGTATATTTTCAGTAACAATAGTGAGGAATATTGCACACTTTATTACACTAAAATTGTATATATCTTCAGAATGCCAATTTAATTCAGGAGTCCTTACCGTAAAGCCATAGCTCTTTGTTCATCAAGCTTCTCTGAGTGGATAAGAGCATCTGCAGCCTTCTGTCGGTCCGCATGTGTTCCACTTTACCTGCCCTGAGCAAAAACACAACAAATGATCTGCTCTGTGATTAGAGAAAAACTCAAATCTGAAAGTGCATGCTAACCTGTAGAAAGCGGCAGATTCGGCGTTCACTCTAATTTGCATGTGTTTAAACCTGGAAGGACATGGAAAGCAGAAGTTAACTGCTGAAATTGAGCTGCATTCATCCGAAAAATAATCTCTTTTAGCAACAGCAGCCATAAACATGTGACGTAGGGTAGGGCTGTGCAAAAAATCGAATGCAATTTTCATGTGCATCTCGTCAGTAAAGACGGTTCTGTGATTAGTAGTAAATCTCCATCATGTGCTTTCAGATGGATACACAGAGCCGAAGATCACTGACAAGCTACGCAAAATCGCGTTCAAAATCGGCAATGAATTGCCTGCGATTTTGAACGCGATTTTGCGTAGCTTTACTGACGAGATGAGCTGACAACAGCATTCGATTATTTGCACCGCCCTAATCGTGACGTTGGCTTCAGCATATCTGAATGTAATATATATTTTCTCGGTTGCATGGTCTACCTAAAAATCTCCCTCCAATTTTCTTGCTCAACAGCATGGACACGAGGGGCCTACAAGATCTGGTTGATGATGCTTCCAACCACAAAAAGTAGCCAAAGATGTTACAAATCCAATCCAGCCGGCGCAGCACAAAAAGGTAAAAAAACTTCATAAGGTAAGTATTCTACCAAAATCTTTCAGCGCAAATTGTTGGACAACAAACTGCAAAGAATATTTCACTGCATTACGTGCATAGAATGATTAAGTATGTTTAGTTTTGTGATTACAACATAAAACCCAGACAGCATCCTTGACCTGTTGAGGAGCATGATAGTGTAGTAGGTCACCGTAAACGGCGAATGAGAAGTCGAATCGCCATTAGTGATCATCTGATTACATAACTCTTTACGTCAGGATGATGCGCTGCGTCTTCTGGATGGACACAAACATAAAATAAACCATACAGGCAGATTTACTTAGTCTTCTTAGTAATGAAGTGTAAGACTACCTTACGAGGACATCTCAAAAAAATTTTAATATGAAAAAGGTACTATTTGTTTGTCCCTCTATTTCAAGAAAGTGACAACCATAAGTAATAGATTCATTCCACAGAGTGAAAAATCCTTAAGCTTTATTTTGAGATTTTGATGATGTATGGTTACAGGAATGAAAACCCCAAATTCAGGTCTAAGAAATTAGAATATTACATAAGATCAGTAAAAAAAGGATATTTTAAACAGGAATGTCAGGCTTCTGAAAAGTATGTTAATTTATATGCACTCAATACTTGGTTGGGCCTCATTTTACATGAATTACTGCATCAGTGCGGCGTGGAATGGAGGCAATCAGCCTGTGGCACTGCTAAGGTGTAATGGAAGCCCAGGTTGCTTTGATAGCGACCTTCAGCTCATCTGCATTGTTGGATCTGGTGTCTCTCATCTTCCTCTTGACAAAACCCCATAGGTCAGGCGAGTTTGCTGGCCAATCAAGTACAGTAACACCATGGTCACTGAACCAGCTTTTGGTACCTTTGGCAGTGTGGGCAGGTGCCAAGTCCTGCTGGAAAATGAAATCAGCATCTCCATAAAGCTTGTCAGCAGAAGGAAGCATGAGGTGCTCTAAAATTTCATGGTAGATGGCTGCGTTGACTGTGGACTACAGAAAACCACAGTGGACCAACACAAGCAGATGACATGGCAGCCCAAATCAATCACAGACTGTGGAAACTTAACACTAAACTTCAAGCAACTTGGGCTATGATCTTCTCCACCCTTCCTCCAGACTCTGGGACCTGATTTCAATGAAATGCAAAGTTTACGTTCATCTGAAAAGAGGACTTGGACACTGAGCACAGTCCTATGTCTTTTTCTCACAGCCCAGGAGCAGACTTCTGACATTGTCTCTGGTTCAGAGTGGCTGGACACGAGGAATGCGAATTTGTAGGTCCCATGTCTTAGGATTCGTCGGGTGGCGTAGTGGCTCTGATGCATGCTGACGCAGCGTTCAGTCCACGCCTTGTGACGCAGCACCAAATCTTAGAGTGTGTTGCATACTTTACCACATTTTTCCTTCCACTCAAAACTTTCTATAAATATTGTTTTGGATACAGCACTCTGGAACAACCAGCTTCTTTAGCAAATTAACTTTTGTGGCTTACCCTCCTTGTGGAGGGTCTTCTGGACATCTGTCAAGTCAGCAGTCTTCCCCATGATTGTGTAGCCTACTGACCCAGACTGAGAGACCATTTAAAGGCTCAGGAAACCTTTGCAGGTGTTTTGAGGTAATTAGCTGATTAGGGTGTGACACCATGACTTTCCAATATTGAACAATATTGGGTTTTCATTATCTGTAAGCCATAATCATCAAAATTTAAAGAAATAAAGGCTTGAAATATTTCATTGTGTAATGAATCTATATAATATATGGGTTTCACTTTCTGAAATGAGTGACAAAAAATATTGACCTTTTTCATGATATTCACATTTTTTTAGATGTACCTGTAAATGAATGTTGTGTGAATACATTACGGGTTGTCGATGTCTTTGCACAGTACGTTGAGGGTGTAGTAAACACGTCCCTTGAAGTATGTGCTATGGAGTTCTTCAGTCAAAGACTTTCTCCAGCTGACATACAGCAGACTGGAGATGTACTGGTCCAGACTCTTCAGCTGAGGAACAGATTGATTGCGGAATAGTGATTTATTATGAGTATTTAGCTGACGCATTTATCCAAAGCTATATATAGTAATTCTATTACAAGTGTAGTACATCCCTTCCAGCCCTGTTATGTTATCAATTTAACCCATTTCAATGTTTGAATTGTCGGAAATACTGGTTGATGTATGGAATGTGATTACAAAAGTTCTATTACGATTATGATGTTTGTGAGTCAATTTGACCTCCACTATAAAAAAAATTTTCCACAGATTTTTTTTTTTTACATAATAGGGTTACCACTAAGTACAGTGAGTTGTTAGCAGATGCAGTTACCCAAAGCGACTTTCAGAAAACTATATAAATAACAGACCAAACTCACCGTTGAATTAATCAGAATAAGCATAACCGCAAACAGCACCAGATTTTTCAACTTCCCATAGTTCTTCTCAGACAGAACCTCGTAGAACTGACTCGGAATAAGACCCACTTGATAAATCACAAGCTGAACTGAAATAAAAGAAAACCAGTGAACAAACATAGAGAGAAGACAAAACAAGCTGTCATAACTCAGATGTTAAAAGTTTAATACCTGAAAGCGTGACTCCAAGAAGCGTCATGAACATTCGGACACTCTGGTTGGACCAGGATGGGAAAAGGATCTTCAGGATTCTGCAGAATCTTTGGACAAACCTCCAGTCTAGCTTTGGTCTTGAGGAAAAACACATCCACACAGCTTTGGTGACAATTAGTGACAGTAGGTTAAATAGTTCAGTTAAAATATAGGGTTCAAAATGTCATCAAGCCGAAAAACAGCTGCATTCTTGTTTTCTATTACATTATTAATCTCTACATACATGGAGATGTCAGTTCATGTCTTACCTTTTCACACTGCTGTTCTTCATGGCTGGCATGGTGAACGTTTGCTAAAGGTATTAAGAGACCTTCAGACTGTCAAATCTGACTTTTTTGCTTATTTCAAGCTTTTAAAGGAGTTTATTGGATGGGCTTTGGGTTCAGAGTCTAAGACAGCATATGACAGCTTCTTAAACATGAAACACTTACAAACACTAGTCATAAACAAAGAGACCTGAAGTTTAGTTGTAAAGTATGTGAATTTATTATCGATCAAATTACTAACGATCCACGATAATGATTTTTTTTGGTACCGCGTTAATAAATGAATATATGAGGCGTTACTTTATTTCAACATTAATTTCCTATCACATGGAGGGTCACATGTACACAAACATTTCTTCGTCTCTGTTTGGACGCGCATGCGCTGTCGGGTGCTCCGCTGCCACCTGCTGTACAGGAGAGTTTATGATCAGATTATCCACTGAATAAAATATTGATGTACACATAAATCCCATTGGCAACACAACAAGGCTTTATACATTAACATATTAACTAAAAAAATTTATATCATGTGTTAATTCGGGTTTCTCTTAATTTAGCCTACTGCATTATAGCTGATCTTCATAATGCATTAATGTATGTAACTTTTTAATGTTAAAATGAATCAGTAGGCTTTAAAACTTTTTTTGATTTTTAGTTCATATTAATGTCCACTTTGTTTGCATAAATAACATTTTAGTAAAGTGTTAGCAAAAAAATATACAATGAGTCCCAAAGTCTGAGATCACTAGTGAAAATGCCTGTATTTTAGATCCAATTCAGTTGATTTAAAAAAAGAAAATGCACATTATAATATCAGCCTAACAATTAAATGAAATTGAGTGAAAGAATGAATAAATGAATAAAACTCCAGGACAAACGTTCCTTTTGTAAATTATAATGCAATCATTAATTACAATATCTGCTAGTTAAAAATCAATGGTTTGATATTTGTGTATGCTACCTTTTACCAGTGTGTGGTAAAAAATAAATATATTTTAGAAAAATAAATAAAATGAATAAATACAATTTTATAAAAATAAAAAAAACATGTAGATAGGAGTGTTGTGTTGTTGTGGGGGAGCTCAGACAGATTATTGATCCAGAAATTCAGTTTTATTTTCATAGACTAAATGTAAAGAACATAACAGGATTTGAGAATAAATCCTATGAGCACAAAAATGTTCCACTGCAAGCGATTATTTACAACAATGAAAAACATTCCCTTTTCTCATCGAAAGGGCCAACAAACACCAGTGCAACAAATTCAGATTTCATATCACGTCTCAGAGAAACCAATCAGGCCAATAATTTATATGATTTTGACTCGATTTAAAAGGTCTGATTCTTATAATGAGAAATTTTATGAAATAAAGCAGCCTGATGCTAAAAATAGGCACTGTGAGATATGAACAGATATTAACATAAACAAATATGTACCCACAGTAAAACACAACAAGCTTTCCACTTCACGCCATGCATATATACCACATGGCTAAATAAATACTATACTGATTGTTCAAACAATAAATCATAACTTGTGTTTTACTGAAATGCGTTTTTTTTAATAATTGACATTTATGCCCCTCTCATCTGTACAAATAACAATATGCCACTCAAGTATGGCGACAATATCTAACAAGCAGACATGGTGTGATATATATATTAAACAGCTGATATCTACTCTACAGTGTACACAGAATCATGAGTTTTGCTTGTAAAAACATGAATATTCCTTTGTCAACCCCACTTCAACATTGGCTTTGATCGGCGGTTTCCACAAAATACAAAGTACGTATGAAAGCTATATCGATTTGTTTTTTAAAAAAAATTATGCGTGCTATGTCAAAACATTTATGATAAAAAAAAGCATTGAATGTGAGCAGCTGAATGTCAACACACGTAAGCATCAAATACGTAAAGTCGATGATTATATCAGTTTAAAACTGTTAGGTATGAAAGAAACAAAGTGCTCTTGTCAGACCAGTAAAAAAATAATAATCTGTACACCTCATCACCTCCTGTTCAAAAGCTGGGGGCGTTCCATAGGGAGAGTCTCGACTGACTTTCCATCCTGACAGGTTTTCCTCTTCTCGGCCGCATTATTCGGCGTTCTATATAGTTATTTGTTAAATGGTAAACAGGTTGGCAGTATGACTGTGGACAGGCAGGTCCGGCTAAAGGTTCATCCACTTCTCTTCCTTTCTTGTTCCATGGCCTTTCTCTGGGCTGTAACAAAGGTGGATGATTATACGCCCGCCAAGAGATATTTGAGAGGTTTCATACTATAGTGATCAATACTAGAATTTTCGTTAATGCAGTTCATGTGTGTCCGTTACATCTTAGACAACCCAGTCAATGTCCAAATGGATTAGTGTAATATTTATAGAGCTCTAATAGAAGTTCTTTTAGTGTTTAAATCTGAAAGATTGTAGGTGAGGTGAAGTGTGTAATTTCTGCACTGCTTTCATTATCAGAATTGCAAACATAGGGGTTGTTTCCGAACAGGTTTCCTGAACCCATCTGCCATTGGTCGGTCAAACAGTTAGTCCTGCCCCCAACCTCACACCATTGGCTGAGCCAGTTTTGCAATGTTGAGTGATTGAAAAATTTGATCAAACAGAGCAAATGACTTACAATTGACTCTGCGAATATTAAATTGCGATACTATACAACAAAATTAACTGCGTTACTAACAAGAAAAATGACACACTTCATCTTTAAATTACTTTTGATTGTATATAAGGGCATTTAATAATTTGTTTTTATTGCATTTTTAGACTTTTTTTTTTACTTGGTATGAAAAATAAATGCACACAATTTTAACAAACACAAGGATGAATTATAATAATTTAATTATAACAAATTAAGAAGATGGTTTAGTAATTAATAAAGTACTTGTTATTGTATACATGATGTTCTCTAAAATTAAAATGGTAGTATTAAAGTACAGGTCACAATTTTTAAAAGTAAAATATAAAAAATTTATAAAAATCAATTGTAATTTTATTAAAGTAATGAAATAACTTAATAATTAATAATTAAATACAATTTACAAGTACACACACACGTTTGTTTCTATGAATTGTGGGGATTTTCCATAGACTTCTATTACTTTTATACTGACCAAACAATATTTTCTATCCCCTAACCCTAAACCTAACCCTTACAGAAAACTTGTTTGCATCGTTACACTTTCAGATAAACATCATTTACTATTTTTTTTTCCTCGCGGCCGGTCCACACAATGTCAAAAATTTCAGGTTTTATTATCCTTGTGGGGACATTTGGTTCCCACCATGTAGCATAAACAAGTACACACACACCACACACAAACACACACACACACACACACTGGATATTAGCTATTAGTTACATATTATTTCATTCTATCTATATCTCTATCTATTTATTGCTAAGTGTAAGATGTGTTTACCATGCTCCAACTGTAGCCTCCCACCAAGTAAATACTGTCATCAAGAACAGCACACCCAGGCCCGCTGCGTCCCTCTAAGATGGGCGTTTGCAGGATGCTCCACTGATCTGCTTTAGGATCGTAGCATTCAACCAGCATCACATCCAGATGAGAGAATCCTACACACACAGAAAGAGATCAGGGGAAACCCCAAGCATATATGCCAAGCTCTTACTCTGCAGAGGAGTATAAGTGTTACTTGGAATCGAATCACAAAAGGAACTGTATTGATTACTGTTGCGTACACAGTAAGTGCCTCCCCCGCTGCTGAGATTTGGGTTACGGCTATAGAAATTACCCTTTAAGTGGTTTCCCCCAATAGTGTAGAGGCGGTCGTTCATGCCTGCGAGAGCGTGTATGGCTCGCTTGGTGTTCATGTCCTGTTTCCGAGCCCACACGTCCATCACGGGGTCGTAGCAGTACAACCAAGACACGTATTCACCATTGTGAACGCCACCTGAAGCATAACATACACAATACCAGTTTCAAGATAAGCACACAGATTCACAAAGAGAGATTTACAAAAAATGAAGTCAACATGGAATTAAAATCGGCGGGATATTACTTTCTTAACCCTTGTTGTGTGTGAGAAACTATTTGTGCTCCTGTCAATAAACTACAGCCGAAAAATGCTGTAAATGTGATATGCCATATATTCACGCAAATCTTGGATTCAACATTTTAGTCAAGTTTTTATGTATATTTTGTTAGAATTAACTGATGATAGACAGCAGATCTGAGCTATGCCACCTCAATTGTTTTTGCTGAAACAAACGATTATTTGTGGATCATTTTGGCATCATTTACTCAAAAACGGATGTGCTTAAGCGAAGATCAGTGAGGCCTACGATCTGTCAGTTCCAAAAACAGATATAAAACCTGTGCTAAATGAAAGAAAAAAAGTGATAACAGATGAATCCTTTGGTAATAATATAACGAGAAATTTAATAAGCAATTTTTTTGTAGGCCAGTCATTTTTGACTGGGAACACTGTAAATGGTAAACTAAGGTGCGAAAAATAGCACAATAATACGCCCAAAATTACTAAAAATGATCCATAGGAAAAAAATATAAATAAATACAATGGGAAGTCGAATAACAGTGTGAGCAAAGTAGGTTTTAGTCGGGGGGGGGGGGGGGCGGGCCAAAAAATGCCTAACATAATTAGCATTTTTGTGAAAAAGAATATCGTTCCTGGTCTTATTTATTATTATTTTTTATATCCAAAGTGACTTACATTGCATTAAAGATATAATCTGATTTATCAGTTCGTGTATTGCTTGGGAATGAAACTCATGACCTTGGTGTTGCAAGCACAGTGCTCTACTGTTTGGGCTACAGGAACAATTCATCAGTGCGTGCTATTCCAAAGAAAGATGTTTGTCTTTTGTGGAACAGCAAATGGACAAATTCAAATCCTTTCCAACATTGTTTTAACATATTGTTTTACTTAGAAATACTAAAATGGTTTTCAAATGCATTTTATGTTGAATTTAAAATGTATTTAAAATGTTCAAAATATCTTATCTTGTAGACTTCATCTCTGTAATGGCACCTGCTAGCAACGTCTCAGACACTTTGATTAATTCACTGTTTGGGTGAGGTGTATCGTCAAACCTGAGATGTATATTTTCCCATTGTGCACGGCGCCTGCGTGTGCAGCCAGCGGCTGTGGAAGAGATGAAACGTAATTCCATTCATTTGTCTCAAGGTTAAAGGCTTCAACGCTAGACAGATAACCTGTCTCGTTCCTTCCCCCAACAACATACAAGTGCTTATCCAGGCAGCAAGCGAAGAAACTCGCTCTCCTGAAACAAAGACAAGATGAAAAGATCGTCTCTTAAAATCAGTCAACGTAGAGACTGTTTACAACAAATATCCCCGTCGCAGCCAAGAGCAAAAAATTCATCACAAAGGCTTAAGAAATAATTATAGCCATGTTAGGAAGAGCTCTTATTATTTAATGAATAATAAGTCATTTTCAGAAGGCATCATACCTCTCCTGCATGGGCGGTAGTTGTATCCAGCTATTGAATCTCGGATCATACCGACTTACAAAGTTAGTGCTATGCTTGCCTGTGAAGATGATAGACATATTAGTTTTATTCCACACATTACAAACATTGTTTAAAAAGATACTATAAAACATTTCAGGCACATGTAATGAATTATAAGGAAATCAATCTCTGTGATAACATTAAGTTGTTGTATTTAGCTTCATGCTTTACCATTAGGGTTCCACTGGTCTTCTCCACCCAATAAAAGCAGGAAGTTCTCCACCTCAACCACACAGTGATGGGCGCTGTTATACGGCATTACTGCAACACAGAGACAAAACTGATGAGTCTAATGCTTGAAAATGACTCACGGATAGTGAGAGACCAATACATTAGCCAAGCCAATGATATTTGACCATTTTTAGATCATCAGCATTCATAAATCCACATTTACAGTAAATATGGTGTAAACTGGTGGTGCTATACAGACTGGTGCCTATCTGTATTATATAATAATATAATATATTCTATATAGTACGGATATAAGGACAATGAACAGTCAACCATTGAGCAATCCAAATATCTATCTTTTGCAGAATAGTTATTAGGTTTTGTCAATGTTGTGGTCTGCCATTGACAAGTTTAAACCATTCAATGCGTTACCCAAATATTTTAATATAAAGATATATATTACTACCAACAAACCAACATTGGTTCCAACTAGTAGATAGTCTAAGTAGGCCAAAAATTTGCAATGCTAAAAAAAACGTTAATCTATTTTACACACATTTATTAATTTCTCACAGTTTCTTCCATCTATATATCTATTAAAATATTAATGGTCATCGAATGTCTAGACTATATCATAATATCATAATCATAAACACTTCCTGCCGAACCACCATACTGTATGTAACGTATTTAGCTATGTGGTGTGGTTTTAACAAGGAGGAGCGCGAGTATAATACGTAGACCCTAACAAAATAAAAAAAATATAGATTATCTATATTAATTCATGACCCTTGTACACTAATTTACACTAAGTGCAAATAGCTATAGATTTATATATTTACACCTAGCAGGATTTTCTGCTATTTACACTACTTAATGCAAATAGTGGCAATTATCAGCACCTCAGTATTGTAGTACATTATAAAAATCTGCAATAATTAACAATAACAACAAGTGATATTGATTTTGACAAAGTAGAAAAAACAAGTTTGGCAAAACAAGATTCGAAACGGTGATCGCGTAAAAAGACTTCAACGCATACTTAGCATCTGCGCCACGGAATGTTATTAGACGAGTCTTGAATGTTCACTCACACGTCGATGGTCGGAGTTAGTGTAAATACCTCTGCAACAAGGTGGCTATTTGCACTTGTAACTAGACATCCTGTGTGTAATTTGGAATGATATTCGTGCTTTTGAATTGCAATTATTTCGGGTCATGCATAAAAGCCCTGTCACTGTGTCACCAGGCGCCCGCAGCTATAGCTTCGTTTCAGTTCATCAAGCGCATGTCATAAAAACTGACACAGTCATCACGTTTCAAGTCTTTCATGTTCATGTGATGTGATCACAAAGCTAGTGCTATCAAGGGAGGTTGTTTAATTAAAAAGCGTTGTTTAAATTAGTCAATAACGCATCATGTTCGTATTCAGCGAGAGCACACGACAACAAGACGAGGATTATCAAATGAAACCAATCGACACCACGCCTCACGGATCATCTGCAATTCTTAGCACGAAGGAGGCAGTGCCTCCTCTCACGTGATTCCCCCATTACCTTTCAAGAGCCTCCGAAACGTCACGGCAGTTTAGGGCCCTAGCTAGAAAGTCTATGACAGAAAGAGAGGCAGCACCGGCTCTACTGACAAGTGTTAATTTATCAAAAACGCGTGCTTTTAGACTTTTAATGTCATGTTAGTATATTTCGTTGTTTAATTTTGTAATATATCGATAGTTCTCATACCCTTTGAGGAGGAGGAGAACTGCCTCCTTGCTCTCGGAGGAACTGCCCCTGATATATTATATATTCTATATTATATTAGTGTCTGTAAAACGAATTAATTCTTTTAGTCCAAAAGTAAAAGTTTTTTACATAACAATGTATGTGTAGTACTGTGTATATTATTTAACTACACAAACAACGACTACAGTTAATTGAAAAGATTGCACGGTAGATACATGATATTTTTATATTTATATTATAATAAATAATCTTAATATATAAACATAAACATCTTTTCTTAAATACATGCAGTGGTTGATGTATTAGCTAGACATAATAATATACCAGTCTACACCAAATATTAGTAAAAAATTTGATTTGGAGCGATTAATCGCGATAATCGTTTGAAAGCAATTAAATTTCAGAATAAAATGCAGTCACAACAAACCAAATCATATTCCTCATATTAACATGCTCGGTTGTGGCGATATAAGAATTAATGACTTAAGATACAGGCTGTGCTCTAGTATGTGGTTATGAAGTCTTTTGAAAAACTGGTGCTGGCCCCCCTGAAGGACATCACTGGACCCTTGCAGGATCCTCTTCAGTTTCCCTACAGAGCAAACAGGTCTGTGGACAATACAGTCAACATGGGACTGCATTACACCCTGCAACATCTAGACAGACCAGGGTCTTATGTGAGGATCCTGTTCGTGGGCTTCAGCTCGGCCTTTAACACTATCATTCCTAACCTCCTCCTGCCCAACTAACTCAGCTCTCCGTGCCCACCTCCGTCTTTCAGTGGATCAACAGCTTCCTGACAGTCAGGCAGCAGCTAGTGAGGCTGGGAATACACATCCAGCACCCGTACGATCTGCACTGGAGCTCCTCAGGGTTGCGTCCTCTCCCAACTTCTCTTCTCCCTGTACACCAACGACTGAACATCTAAAGACCCCTCTGTCAAGCTCCTGAAGTTTGCAGCTGACACCACACTCATCGGCCTCATACAAGACGGTGACGAGTCTGCTTACAGACAAGAAGTTGAGCAGCTGGCTGTCTGGTACAGTCTCAACAACCTGGAGCTCAACACGCTCAAAACGGGGGAGATGACGTGGACTTCGGAGAAACCCTCTGCATCCACATCACCATCATGGACCGCACTGTGCTGCGTGTTTTTTTTTTTTTAGAGTCATTCAGGTTCCTGGGCACCACTGTCTCTCAGGACCTGAAGTGGGACATTTACATTGACTCCATTGTGAAAAAGGCCGAGCAGAGGTTGTACTTCCTTCGTCAGATGAGGAAGTTCAACCTGCCACAGAAGCTGCTGAAACAGTTCTGTTCCGCCATTATTGAATCTGTCCTCTGAACTTCAATAACTGTCTGGTTCAGGTCAGCTACCAAATCTGACCTCAGAAGACTACAGAGGGTAGCCCGGACTGCTGAGCGAATCATTGGTAAAACCCTCCCTTCTCTCCAAGAACTGTACACATCCAGAGTGAGCAAAAGGGCTGGCAAAATCACATGGACCCCTCACATCCAGCACACTCCCTCGTTGAACTGTTGCCATCTGGTCGACACCACAGAGCTCTGAGCACCAGAACGACCAAACACAGGAACAGTTTCTTCCCTCAGGCCATCCATCTCACGAACACTTGACAATAACCTTGGAACACACACTATTTATTCACTCATGCATTTATTTATCTAACACTCATACTCAGTCTGCACCTAAAATTTGCACATAATATACCGTACCTGTTCATACAAAACTGTCTATTGTAATATAACTGCACATACAATTGTCAATTTATATACTGTTATTCCTTATTTACTTGTTCTATATTTATATCTGGTTTTGTTCTGTCACTGGCACTGTTACACGGTGTGAAGCTTCGTCACGAAACCAATTCCTTGGTCTATTTTTTCCTCGTATGTGTAAACATAGCTGGCAATAAAGCTCATTCTGATTCTGATTCTGTTCTTGATATACAGGATGCTTTCCAGCAGTAGTCTTTCATGTTACTCTATCTGCTATCTCCAGCTCCGCCAAAAGGACCCCCAGTTGAAATAGAGGAGAAAGATGGTGTGAGGTGACGTCATAATGAAATGATCAAGTTAACTCCATAAATCTCTGTCAGTCCGGTTTAGTTTCGATGGGATGTTCTGGGATGTTGGTCAGAAGGTGCGTGCCGTGCAGCGTTAAATCAGTCGTACTGTAAGAGCCACCTGTTGCCTCGATCATTCATTTCCATGCTTACATCTCCGCTGCTGATGGATCCCAGTGCTGTAAAATTAGGAAGCCCTTGAATTGCTTGTTCGATGCCTCTTTCTACCGAATTAACTGGAGTCTGACCGCACGAGGCTTTCCATTGAGAACAGATCGGACTGAATCGAACGGTCCATCCATGAGGGGAACCTCTGCCTGTCTGATGCACACAACACAGACGGATGGACACAGATCTTATGTCATGTGAGAGAAGATTTATGTTCACGGTGTCGGGAGCCAGGTGAGGCTTTGTGGCTGCTGACATTTACTGTGCAGACGTGACAACGTGCCAAACAGACCACTGTTGGAAGGTGATTCTGTGCGCGAGCAGATGATTCAAATGATCAGGAGGTCTACCAGTCTAGGCCTTGTTATGCTCTTACAGTGTGTAACAGGTGACAGATGGCATCCTTTTGCTAAAACTGATGATAAGCACATGCACCATGCGACATTATGAGATGATTGTACAAGGCACAGAATATCATGAAATTCAGTCACTAGGGCTTTGTGTTAGGCTTTTCAGTTACACCAGACAAAAAAAACATCCCTGCTGGGTTCAACGAGTATCGTTACAGGATCGTTCACCCCAATGAGCCCAATTGATGTTATAGTCTGCTTAGCCACGGGCCTCCAGATGTAGGTGACTCTGTTCTTCAGTAGAACCAAACTGAGATTTTAACTACAGGTTTTTTGCCCCCCACATCCTCAGTCGTATCCGATGCAATGTTCACAATAATCTCTGAGCGCAAAAAAAACCTGCCAGGACCACATCCAAATTAAACTCTGCTGTACGTGCCGACACAGTGCTGTCCCTCAGACCGAAACGCTCGTTTGGCGAGCCACCGACAGTATGTATTAATATTTACCTCTAATACACCATATATGCCTATTGGGCGCACACAAGCGGCCTCGGTGGTGAGGTGGTACGCGCTTGCGTAGTTTCCGCCGCGCCGGAAGTGACTCTATAGTAGTATGTCATCAGTTTTACCCGGCACAAACATGTGGTACGACGGTATTCACAATGGTACTTGCTTGCGCGTATGCGGATGTTCACAACCGACTTAAAACTAAAAGATACATTCCCTGTGCTAACTATTCGGGAGTGGTGACTTCCAGTACTCCCAATTCTGACGCCTGCTCCTGAAGTTATGGATGAGGCTTTCGGCTGGATATGCAACACAAACCATGACGTAAACTACCAAGAGCGGTAAACACCCTCCGACACGGATGCGTGCGCGCGCCAAAGACAGTTGGACATAAGGGTGGATTAGGGGTAAAATATATATAATATTATGTTTGGTTCTCACACAACAACGCTCGTGTGTTTGGACATCAATGGGGCGTCAAGGAGCCGCAGGTTTAATTTGGATTGTCTGTTGCATAGTTTGTGCTACTCCATAATTGTTACCCTGTGTCCTTGTTGTAATGTCTACGACTGACAGACTGCAACGGGTTGAGTTAAAAATCTCCGTTTGTGTTCTACTGAAGAAACAAGTTAACCTACATCTTGGATGCCCTGGGGGTAAAAAGATAAACATCAAATTTTAATTTTTGAGTGAACTAGACACTTAATGCCAGGGTAGTGACATTATGATGACATGTTTGTGTCTATTTAATCACAATCAACCGAAAAAAAAAATTTGAGTTCTTATTTTGGTTAAAGTAAATTGGTGACACTTGACTACAAGGTTCATTTGGAGATTAGGTAACACATAATTAACTAAAGAACAATTGAAAATATCTCGTAATGTTTATTTCAAATTACTAATACATAGTTAGAATAAAAATGGTATCTGTTGTCATGTAATGGACCTGCGCAACCATGAATAACAATGAACGTCATGAATTACTGTTTATAAATAACCTTATCAGGATTATTAAATACCATAGAACTGTCTTGCACATTTGTTACTGTTACTATGCGAATGTGAATAGCCTATTTTTAGGAGTCTATTATGACTAGCTTATCATGTGTAAAAATAAATCAGTAAATAGATAAAATAAATCAGCAATATGAAAAAAGGAGATAGTTGGTGAATGTGAATTCATGGCAGGTGTGGGGGGAGGGTTATAGGTAACTTAAAAGTGAAACTACGCAGCAGAGGGAACTTAAAGAAAAAATAAAAATCACCTATAAAGTTTATGCAAACTGAAATAAAAATATAATTGTTTTATTCAGATAGTTGCCAGGGATTATTTATAATATTTATTGATTTTTTTAAAATAAAGAACAGTGAAACTAAAATGAGATAAAAATATATTGTTTGTGTGTAACTCACCCAACGATGACATGAAAGTACTAAAACTTTATACTAAAAGTAAAATAGTAAAATATAAAATTAAAAAATATATAATAAACGGATCAGCTGTTAGTACAATATGAAGTATTGACCCATCGCAGTGTTATGTACTGCTTTAATGCAGGCTGCATATACAATTAATTGTGAATCCTGAAAAAAAAGGAAACTTTGGATGCCCCATTGATTGATGGAAATGTGCTTCACTGTCATGAAAATAACAGTCGTAAATGTAAACTTTATGCAATGCACAAAAAATAAAAATAGCTTTCTTATGAATAGTCTTAAAATGAACCTATGCTGACCATAAAAAAAAAAAAAAAAAGGGAAAACCCCCCAATGGCATTAGGCATAATAACAGTCGTTTCGACCATAGCAGACTGTGTGCACTAGGTGGCAGTCTCACCACAGAGCAGAAAGCCATAGAAGCAGAGAGGTGCAGCCAGTCATGAGAACCATCCTAAATAGTGCTGATGAAGGTTTTAATCAGTCGCCGTTCCCCCCCTTTTGGGTTTCGGCTCATTGCAAAGTTATGATTGAATGTTAATAACCTGCACACCCCAAACGACATCAAGGGGCTGCTGGTGTGTTCACAGGATGATTTTGCAGTTTGGTCGCTCCGCCTGGCCATGGGCCATTTAAGACTCGACGTCTGAGGCAGAAATAAAGGACATTACACTATGACCTCATGAGTGTAAGTTATATAGATCCAGATGTAATTCATTAATGAATGTTATGCGTGCTGCCAAACGCTTACAAGCAGGTTTCGCAGCGTAAGGTGTCTTTGTAGGTCTCACACCTCAGTGATTGGATGACTGAACGCAATTTTAGCCATAAAACAAAATGACTGCACGTCCGTTTATGTCTTTGTTTTGCCTCGGTAAGGAACAGACACTGTAGAATCGTTTTAATTAAATCATAATACATTGTGTCTTGGCTAGTGGCTACACTACTGGTCAAAAGTTTGGAATAAATACAGTGTTTTTTAATGAAGTGCCTGAAGCTCACCAAGGCTATATTTATTTGATCCAAAATATAGTAAAACATTAACATTATGAAATATTAGTATCACGCAAAAAACTGTTTCGATGTTGAATATATTTTAAAATTGCAGTTTTTTTGCCCTTGTCTGATCAAGCATTATCCATTCTCCGTGTCTTCAGAACTCATGTAGTGCTGATTTGCTGCTCAGTTATTAATATATGACCTGCCTTAATTCTAATGATGGTTCTGATTATTATCAATGTTGACAATTGCCTAAAAAGTAGACTAGGTTGTATAACTTATAAATATATTGAGCAGCCAGAATCGTTTTCAAATAATAATAGAAATGTTTCTGAGCAGCAATATCAGCATATTAGAAGATTATGAAGAAAGAATAATCTTTATTGAGTTATTGCATGCTATATTGAGCTATATGAGCGATCTTAATTTAGGATTATAGGCCGTACTCAGTTATAGCTAAAAAGGGCTATAAAAACCGAACTTTCAAAAGTTTATCTGATTCTCTGCAAAACATACCTGCTATGTTTTGCAAGAACAACTGAAGCATTTTGCATAAGGAGGTCTTTGCTATAACACAAGCAATGGAGTGTCATCTACACATAACATGCCAACGACAATTTACAACAGTAAGTGATTATACTGTACTAGTCGAGAAAGTTTATTTGTACAATAGCATGCTGTTTAAACCATAACAGCTAGCTCTGAGGCTACGTAGCTGCAGCATATACTCAAGAGCCTTTTAAAACTGATTATATCACTGTAATAAACTGACTATTGTTTTGGGAAAACATGATTAGGAACAGAACATCTCCAAAGAGTCTCTTTAGTATGTCAATTGTTTTGTTGTGGACAGCAATGAAATTACACGGTAGAGCAAATGCGCTCTGTCTACGTTCTCAGGTTACACGAGAAATCTCCGTTTCAGAGATCTCAATAAAGTCTCAAACTGTGCTCAGATTTGCTAAGACATCAAAGTCTGTCATCAAAAGTCAGAGATGTCAGTATGAACCATTTGAGTTTGAGCAATATTAATATAGGGGATAGTTAAAGGGGTCATACGATGCGATTTCAATTTTTCTTTTTTCTTTGAAGTGTTACAAGCTCTTGGTGAAAGAAGATCTGTAAAGTTGCAAAGAAAAGTCTCAAATCCAAAGAGATATTCAAAGAGTCAGCCACACCTACCTAAAAACGGCTCGTTCTAACACGCCCCCAAATGTCTACGTCACTATTGGGAAGATGGAACGCCACAATGTCACGCAAAGAAAAGAAGGTGTAACTTTTATTATCCCTGTAGTATGTTGCCTGCCGCAACACCGCAATGTCGTGAATAGGAGCTGTGATGTGCGTGTGAAAGCTAAACTACTTTGTGTGGTCTTCCAAAAGAGGACGATATCGCTTCATCATGCATGCAGCTGATCCGTGGGCTCTCCTTATGATGAACTGCAAGCGATTTTATGTCGTAGAGTGTTGTTGTGTATGTACAGCCCTGAGCGAACATTGAGTTATTTGTCAACTTTCCCCTCCCCCTATGCTTAGTGGCGGATGCGACGGATGGCCCTGCAACTGTGGTCGATTAGACGAGAGACCCATTCCTTCTCTCGTTTTTATGGCACCTGCGGTTCCGTCAACATCGTCGGTTTGCGCCTCCGCTCCCAACGCCGCACCCGGCCAGCCTCCTTCGTTGAACTCGACGGCGTCTCCAGGCCACGGCTCGTCACCAAGCACGCGTGTGTGAGCATGTTCTGGAGGCTGTTTCCATGAACCTGCCAGAGTAGCAGAACTGGGTCTGGTGGCTCAAGGGTCTATAAAGTTGGGCAGTTCCAACTTTTCAAGGACAGTCTGGCACTTCTGACTCACAGCCTGTACGTACGTTTTTTATATTTAAAGAATTTTGCCCGAATGATGATTCCAAAACGCGGTGCGCTTGTTGTTCTGTCCGTTTCTCGATCACAAATGCAGGCCAGGCCTTTTTGGGTACGCCGCGTGAGACGCAAAGCACCTCGAATACCAAGACAGTATAGATCATTATAATCCGTAATTATGTCCTCGCTGGATGCAACAAATGCCTCGTTTTTTAATGGGTTTTATTGGTTTTGTCTCGCCGTGCCGGGAGACGGCATAACAGTGTGTTAAGGGGCATAACCTTGCCGTCACCGCGTGAGGGTATTCAGCCACTCAGAGCACACCCGCTTTCATGACCATGGCTTTGTCAAAATCGAGACGCGTTCAGAAAGGCGGGGGCATGAGGAGACCCCTCCTGTACAGATTGGAAAATAATGTTTTTTTAACGAAAGCGCATAAACACATTTTATTATACCAAATACACAAAATAATGTTTTTTTTAGCAACATCATATGACCCCTTTAAGCTAAAAATGAAAATTCTGTCATTATTTACTCTCCCTCATGTCATTTCAAACCTGTATGCATTTCTGTCTCCAGCAGAACACAAAATAAGATTTTTTAAGAAAGTTGGGAACTAAACAATATTGGACTTTCATTGCATAGACCAAAAAAAAAAAATTCAGAAAACACCACTAAGACATTTCAAAATATCTTTCTTGTATGGACAGAGATACTGTCCAAGTTTTGGCACGCCTATGAAAATGACAAATTTCATTTGGGTGGCGTATCCCTTTAATTGTTTCTTTTAGACAGAAATGAATTGCAAATGCCACTTTTGCTTTTGTTTCCTGATCAAAGACAGAAATCTCATGTGTCTCCTCTGTGTATCAACATGAACTCACATGAACTACAGGTCAACCTCTGGCTCATTTGTGTCGATTAAATTTTTTCGATAGTGTTAGAAGAAACATCAAGAGACAAAGTTGAGCCTTAAATGAAACATACTAACTAGGATTTCCATTCCAAGTCTCCTGAGCTATGAAAGAGCTAGTCTGAGCATTAAAAATGATACATTCCATTCCAAGATTACACCACTATGACATCACTTTTTACGATTATGATGTCAATACTCAAGATTCCGACACATTGTTGTGATTTAAATCCTTGCAAGAATTCTGATTCTAATTCCTCATGCCAAAACACACGACAAACAACTGGCAGCACGCAAACCGCTCGCGCTCCTTCCCTGCTGCTTGCGAAGACAAATGCACTTACGAGAACGCTTGCCCTAATAAAGCAGTTCAATAAGAATACGTGTCATCTTCTGATGATGAATCTTCCCGAGATCATTAGATTAAAATTAATCTTGCCGGCACGCTTATGCAAAAAGACAGAGGCAAAAAAACACACAAGCGAATCCAGGCGTTACAGCTCCACAATGGTGTGAAGGCAGTCACGCTCTGATTAAAAAGTTACATTAAAAGTGATAGTGATACATCATTACTTCCTGCATCTCAGGAAGCTCTCGCTCTATTCTGCTCTGCGACAGAGCACAACCCAACACAGGCAGGGTTCTTCCTGTGGAAGAGAAAAGACCACGCTAGCAAGGCACTCACTTGTAAGGATCTTCCATGTCTTCTTTTCGTCGTCGTAGTACTGAACCAGATTACTAGGGAGGCGGTCGGGACCCGGGGGCAGGCCTCCAACCAACAGGAGCATCCGTTTGTTTGAACGAATCCTGGGTTACACAGGGACGGGGAAACAGATTCATTAACAATTCTGTCATTAGCCATTATTAGTGCAGAGCAATTACAAATTGAATGAGATGCCACGACAAGGTAAAAGCGTGTACAAACACAAGGAGAGAGACAGCAAGCCGAGCAGAGAACATGGGAGAATATTAATGCTGAACGACTCTATCACCACCCTCAAATGAACGGCAAAAAGAGACACGACTTCATTTTTAAATTGTAGAATCAATTAACCCCACTGCAATGATGTTTCTCTAGGATTTGTGTGTGCGATGCACAAGTGCACACTAACGCAGGATGTATTTTTAGGTCTAGTTACTAGTGATAACTAGTTTGAAGTCTCATTTTAAATTGTGAAATGAACATACGCACAAATATGTTGAGCAACATAACGTGTCATTTGAATTTGGTAACATTTCATGTTTATTTATAGCTGTTTGCTATAAATGTTATCTGATAAGGCTACAAACTGTTATACCTGGAATATTGACAAAATCAGATGTGTGGTTGTGATTCAAGCCATGTTAAGGTCTTGACAGCCTTTTTGTTCTTATCCTATTGGCCAAAGTTGTGCATGTGACTGCTGTCAACAATGAAATGCTTTTGAATATCTTGGCTGAATATGCATCCATCCATTCAGTCAATCAATAATTTAAATTAAACTAATCAACTAATATCTAATCAATAGTAAAAAAAATAATTTTAAATAATTGTTACTGTGCAGTTGAAATCATTGATTCAATAAGTGCTTTAAAGTCTGGATGTTCAATATTTACAATCCCTTCAGCTCTTGCCTTGGACAATGAAAGTACACAGTCTTCAACACTAGTATCATCATCAGGACACCAATAGAGTCATTCGCTGTTTCCATCTTTTCAAGTTTCAAGTTCATGGATGATGCTCAGCAAATGATATTAACACCGGCAAAACAGAATAGAACAGAATAATACTTTCATATCATCTTAATTCCTGATTTCAGAATAGAAAAAAGTCTCATTTAAAATAAGATGATCTCATTGCAAACAATCTCTCTCTCTCTCATATTCTCCAACAACTGATTCCAGTTTATTCCACGGTCACCTATTCCTGCTAATTATCCCATCTGCAGACTGCAATAATGTCTGCAGTATGCAAGCTTGCAACAGTGCAGAAATTAATCAACCCTGAAACAGCACTATGATGAATAGAATGAGGATCTCACAGATAAGGCAATGCGTGGAAACTGTGAACAAATATGGGAGCAGATATTGCAACAAAATATTGCTAATCTAATCGACTTCACAAGTTAACTATGCAGCATGTAAGAACACATGAGATATTTACCAGCGAGACTGATCTGTTTACTGACACCTGCCAGAAGCCTGCCGTGATCACGTGCACGGCGTGTTGTGTAGTGCTCTACATTTACATACTCATGTCTGACATATACACAAGCTAAAGGATGAAAACAAACTTGACTCTTTCCTCTCACACAAAACTGTGAAAATACAAGTACTTAATATTGTTTTTCTTCCTTATGCAGTTTTATTTGGCTTGTCTATAACAAAAGTTTCCATGGACACAACCCCTTTGTTAAAATGTAGATGTTAAAAAATAGATTTTTAAAACAAAAAGACTACTCTCTACACAAAAATCTACGGGAACGTGTTAACTTGATGCAGAAGATCCTACCTGCTGGCTGTGGTCTGTCTGCAGTGTTGTCTGAAGGGCATCAGGTGGTAGTTCCCCCAGGCATCCAGCGAGTTTGGCACACCGGGCGCTACTAATAAGTCCAACGACATGCACCTTTCCACAGCTCGGAGGGCAGGGAGAGGGCGAGCGCGGCAGTTATCGGTCGGGAGGGGAGGCATCCTGGTGTTTTTTTTTTTTTTTTTCTCCTGCGTGCTCAACCATCAGCGGGCATCTGAAAAAGAGCGCTCAGCTCGACTCAGGGCGGAGCAGGGCGTCAAGCATGGAACACATCCCTCGAAGTCAAGGGAGCACATCCTCCCCCATTTACTTGTTGGAAAGCTCTGTCTCGTCCAGCCCGTGCGAGTGCGACATTGCAGATCGCTGGTGTTTGACACGAGATGGTCATTGAGGTAACTGCACGCTGAGTTTGGTGATCTGCGGGATGTTGAGGATCTTGCTGACGGAGAGCACCTCCTCCACCGTGTCCAGGGAGAGGGTCACGTTGGCCGTGTAGAGGTACTCCAGCACCAGCCGCAGACCGATGGAGGAGCAGCCCTGCAGCACCAGGTTGTTGATGGTGGAGCGCGGGCTGGGCAGGAGCTTGTCGTCAGGGGAGGAGGATGGGGTGCCGCTGCTGCCTTGGTCCTTCGCCGCCAGCCCGTCTTCTCTGCTCAGCATGTGCGTGGAGAACAGGGACCTGAAGTACTGCGAGCAGGACGCCAGCACGGCTTTGTGGCAGTGGAACTGCTGTCCCTGCGCCGTGAGAGTCACATCACAGAAGAGCTGCTTCCTCCACAGCAGGTTTAGACCGTGCAGCAGAGTGTCGCTGTGAGTCGGGTCAAACGTGGAGGTTCGGTCACCCGATCTGGACATGACTTCGGGGCTGCGCACACCTCCTGCGAGTAAACAATGCCATTGGTGCACTACACTGCATGGAAATGCATCAGCCGGTTTTATAAAAGCATATTCATTCTGAAGGTATCTCATTCATGCATGCATGCAAGTTGGATTTGTGAAGATATATGGTATATGTACATCGTGCGTGCATGCAAATGCATTAAGTTTGCAGCATGCAAGCGCATGCATTTCCCAACCACACGCATCCTTGCATACCCATCTATATATCTCATGCATGCGTTCGTGAGCACGTCAAATCCGATGGTCGCTGCGGGCTGAAACAAGCTGCACCGGGTTGGTGAAAAGCAAAGCCCACGATCTAATCTACAAATCTGTTATCCGGCCACGCGAACACACACACACACACACACACACACACACACGCACCATTTAAAGAATAAATGATGACACCATTCACCCGATTATGCGATTACAAAGCAATTAGTTTGTCTCCCGCAACATCAGCATCATCACCACCGTAGATGTGCGGTTGCGCATCGTTTTGGTCGGCAACAACACAATGCAATCGCTCCGTTCAACAACACGCGCGGTATTTCTCGCCCAATCTGAGGCAGAACAGTAGAAGAAACTGCAACTTTCAGCCCGTGGCACATTTACGCACAGTGCGCACCCGTGCCGAATGCTAGTAGTAGGTATCCAAAACTTACCTGACTTGAAGAAAAGTAAAGCTGCGGCTCCTTCAGTGCACTTTCTTTGTTCAGTCCTGTTGGAAAAGTCTATGATCGATGGATCAGAATCCTAACCATTGATCCCCGCTCATTCAAGCTCATTGATCATTTATGTTTCCTCTGAATTAACAAGAAGAAGAAGTGTGTGTGAGTGTGAGAGGAGCCGTGTGCTTTCTGCAAGAGAAGAAGAAGAAGAAATATACGTGTGACAAATTATGCTACCAAGAAACAACACATCATTATCCTTGGGCCTGGGGCTCAGTGAGTCGTAACGAGAGTAATAGGAAATCCACGGTCGGGGAGAGAAACGGACGCGCATGGCCGGTGGAGAGAGACCGCGCGGGGGTATGGATGCTGGAGAGACTCGCAAAATTATGGCTCAAGGCTATTGTAAAAACTGTCGAGCGTAAATGACTGCGATTTCAAACATCTATGGAAAAAGAGGAGAGGAGAAAAGGCGAGTCTTTCCTCTCTTTCTCTCTGCGTTATGGAGAGAACCGTCAAGTTTTAGTGCGCATTGCTAATTAGTCAATTTCTCTGTTCCTTCACAGCCCGACGCCTCTGCTGCTGAGCTGAAACTGCTAATTTCTGGGACCAGCCTTTTTTTTGGGCTCTGAACGGGGGATGGATGAATGGCTTGTCTCGCACAAATGACAAAAAGCCCCCCTCTGCCTTAATCTCCATCGCCAAAATAACCCCATCTTTTTCTCCTTTTGCTTAGTCCTTCAAAAGAACGAACAAGGGACTTTGGACAAACTTGTCTTGTGGTCTTGAGTGAGCATCATGGACATGAGATCAAATGCAAAAAATGTGGATGATCGTATTGCTGAATTATTTTATATATGTAGTTTAATGAGCCAAATAAACTTCTTTAGTTCTGCGTTGATTTAAACAGATTTTTAACAAAAGCACTTGACATGTACGAATTTATTTAACAAGTCTGAAATTTCGAATGCATTGCTCACGCTAGAAGGGGTAAAAACTCAAATAGATGCCCTGATGTGCAGCGTTCCAAATGCATATTCATAGAAAACTAGTAAAAATGCTTCCACTGTAACCTATTCATTGAAAAAAATGCATCTCTTTACACTAAAATAATTAACATTGAATACAGTATTTTATTCATCTTATACATATAGCGGTATATAGATGTTCATCCAAGTGTCTTGGTCAAACAACTGGCAACCGTGTACATACTGAAAGAGAGAAGCAGGTAGCAGGTAACTAAATCTTCATATTGTAACATAAAATAGTTGCTTGACATGCAAGACGGATTTATAATGGTACATAGCCATCTGGAAAACAGCATCAAGCTTGCAAAGCCATTAAAAGAAAAGGTTTGAGATAAAGCATATGGATCAAGTGAAGGATTCAACTTTTTTGTTTCATTTTTTTCAACATCATAAATGGCTAGATATAGCACTTCCTGTGCTCCTAATGAAAGTTTTACTGCTGATGCATTACTCATATGTCCTCATGCGTTCTCTGATAGTTCAGAGAACATTTTACTTAGTCCAATAATCTGCAGATAAAGGAGGATATATGAAAATGCAAAAATGCACTTCATGGAGAAATACATAAAAAAGTAGACTGCTGACAGGTGCTACCTGTTCTCCACTAAGCATATTGAATATTACATAAACAGAAGCATCAGATTAAAGTATTTTGGACAATTTTATATCCATTTTGAAGCTGCAACAAAATTGCATGTATTTACTTTGTATTATTAACCAGAAATACAGACCACTAATAAAGTGAGTCACATAATTCTTGATCTATAAATCTGTACATTGCCTGTTGTTGCACAGCACTGGAAACATCTTATTGCATCAGCTGCCAGCTGGCCCAGATATACACTAGATTGCAGCTTTGCATTACATCCAATCCTGTAGAAACCATACGTCAATATTTTATACATCATGTGACAGCTTGAGGTATTATGACGTTATGAAATAAAACCATTGCATTAGAATGGAACCGAATATGATAAAACAGTACCATTTGATGCTATGTCTAAAATAAAGCCGTGATCAGCGATTAGTCCATTTCAGAACATATTATGAGCTAAAGGAACACAAGTTAATAAAATATAGAATATATAGAATATATCAAGTCATGCAGCATTGCGATGTATATGCCCAATTAGTCAAACATATGCACTTTGTTAGTAGGTAAGATTAACGCTTCTAAATCCTCATATTATAACATAGTTGCTTGACATGCAAGACAGATTTATAATGGTACATAGCCATCTGGAAAACAGCATCAAGCTTACAAAGCCATTAAAAGAAAAGGTTTGAGATAAAGCATATGGATCAAGTGAAGGATTCAACTTTTTTTGGTTGTGCTTTTTGTGCTTTTGACACCATAAATGGCTAGATATAACACTTCCTGTGCTCCTAATGAAAGTTTTACTGCTGATATGTCCTCATGCGTTCTCTGATAGATCTCCTCACACTATTTGATGAAGTGAAAGAATGAATTCAATTAACATCAACATTTAAAAAAAATATATAAACAGATTTATTATCGTCACAATGTTAACTGGTTCACGTAATGGATACATTTCCGGTGGCATGGTGGATTCCTGAGAAAACTGTGTCACTAATGGATCCTTAAGCAAGGTATCCATCTTAGATTGCTCCAAGAGGGCCTTAAGACACGTTAGCATTGGCTAAATGATAAAAAAAACTTCATACAGACTGCATCAGCAAACTTCACCTTGCATCTGCAGTGTTACCCAGTATTAATAGTAATCATTTAAATTCATTTTTATTTGTATCTTTTCATTTTATAGTAATTTTGTTGTGTTTATTTATTACATACACTAAGAAAAAAAACATTGGAAAAAAACAGAAAAAGGACATTAACTGTTAACGTTATGGACATTTCCTTTAACCCTTAAACACAACACAATGCATCATTTAAAATACTGGTAAAACACCTGAAAATCAATATGGAAAATTCATTCCCTGTAAAAAAAGAAAGAAAAAAAACTAATATGAATGAGTTTTCTGTATCTAATTTTTCACAGGTGTATTACCTGTATTTTGAATTTTGCACTGCATTACTTTGTGCTTTAATGTTATCGAAAATGTCTGTAAAGTTAATAGATAATATCCTGTCAAAAATTACCAGTAGTTTTTTTTTTGATACATCTATCTATCTATCTATAGTGTTCATTTTAACACAGTAGGTTAGGCCAGTTAACATTAATTTATTTAAATTGATTTTATTATATATATGCAACATAAATTGGATTTTTTCCCAAAAATATTTCTTAGAAAAACAATAACACACCTTTGCTCAATGAAAATGCATGATTTGAGGCATTACAAAATGCAGTTGCAGGATGAGTTACTTGGTCGTGGTTCATGAAAACCAAAAAATATACTGACTTGCAGCATTCAAACAATCAATTTGCATACTGGAAGAGCGTTTGGTGGAAAGTAGGAAAGTAATTAGTGTTTATGGAAAGAAAAAAATTACAACAAATGTCACGTGACAGCTTGAACAGAGGTCTACCCTTTGGTTTTAGCCAAAAGCTACTTTCTGAATACCATTTTAGTAATGGATTATTTGAAGTACCTGGGATTACAATGACAGTTTTCCTCACTCCTCCTCAGCAAAGGGTCTTTGCTCGTGACTTGAAGAGACCAAGGGGCTCAATTGATATGACATCAGCTAATTCTCTGTTGACTTGTTATACAGGCTGAGATGGCCGTCTTTGAGTCTTTAAGCTCTGTACTGCTACAGGGCTCTCCGGGGGCTGGCGGACTTTAGACGGAGGGGCACTCCGCTTGTGCCACATTATGGAGGGGTGTTGAGCGAACCTCATCACGTTAGAAGCAGAATCCGTGGACTAATTAAACCCTCCGAGACCACAAAACGCAGACCAGATTTACAACGCTCTCCACAACTGTTAAACCAACTCCTATTTATCGCTCAAATTACAGACACTGCACCCATGAGTGGACCGCAGGCCAGACGGCAGTGGAAGTGGATTTTATGTCACATTCATGATGGAAGTGCATGTATGTGTGATGTTGAAATGTCCTATCAAGATATGGAGTCTGAGTCTGACTAGTTGTTCGGCAGAGAATGTTGAAATACTTGTTGGTCATTTGCTTTTAAGGTTAAAATATGCATTCAAAATTGTATGAGAAAGCCTTCGAAATTCAAATTCAATTTGTGAATTTAAATTCAGCCAACAAACAGAACACAGAAGAATTGCAAACTGAATATAAGGAAGTAAAGAATACATATAACAGTCATTTTAAACTAGAAAAGCACAGTTTGTCAAGATCAATTTTGAATTGACACACTTGATCTTTCAAATTCTTGTTTGAAAGTTTTGAAAGGCCTAATGGACAGAGGGAACAATATATAGATAGATAGAATCATAGAACTTTAGAATGATTGATACATAGACAGACAGACGGACGGATGGACAGATAGAACTTTAGAATGATAGACAGAATGTTAGAACGATAGAATGATAGAGCGATAGAACGATAGATGGATAGATAGATAGATATAACTTTAGAATGATAGAATGAATGATACATAGATGGACAGATAGATAGAACTTTAGAATGATAGAACGATAGACAGATAGAACGGTAGATTGAATGATAGATAGATAGATAGAATCATAGAACGACAGACAGAACTTTGGAACGATAGAACAAACGAGTGAACAATAGATAGATAGATAGAGCTTTAGAATCAGAACGATAGAACTTTAGAATGATAGAATGAATGAGAGATAGATAGATAGATAGAATCATAGAACGACAGACAGAACTTTAGAATGATAGAACAAACGAGTGAACAATAGATATATAGATAGATAGATAGATTTTAGATCATAGAACGACAGAACTTCGATGATGAATGAATGAGAGATAGATGACGGACGGACGGACAGATAGAACTTTAGAATGATAGACAGAATGTCAGAACGATCGAACGATAGCTGGATAGATAGATAAAACTTTAGAATGATAGAATGAATGATATATAGATGGACAGATGGATTTTTAGAATGATAGAACGATAGACAGAGATGGATAGATAGATAGATAGAACGATAGACAGATAGATAGAACGGTAGATAGAAGGATAGATAGATTGATTGGAATGATAGAATGAACGAGACAGATGGATAGATAGATCATTCTTTACTGACACTATATAATACTTATAATAATATTTTCTTACATTATCTTATACAGTCCAATATATGTGAATGTTATATCTATAATTATCTGGAAATTAGACTTGGTTATAGAAGCAAAACTGAGCATGATGTTAGCGTAAGGATTATTGGGATGTTAGAACAGAATCCCAATCGTGATGCATTTGTTGTTGTTTTGTTTAAGTGCATGTTAAATTAATGGATCTGCCAGACAGTTTTACCCAAAGCAACATACAGATAAACGTAATCAGTATGTGTGCTTGCTTGGAACTGAACCCATGACCTTGGCGTCGCTAGTTGAGTCTTAGGAACATGATTTGGTCAAAATTACTTTGGAAAAAAAAACCAAAACAGTATAAAGGCATGACTACAGCTGCTCTCTTAATGCTTAAGCAACTGTATATTTTCCACGTAGCGTCAGCGGATTCAAGCCCTCGCTGCAAACATACGTTGTTAACACAAAGAGAAAGCTAATCTAAAACAATCCATCTAAAGAAACGAGGCTGAATGGGACCAAGCGAAGGCAAAGTTTGAGCTTGAAACTCTTCCAGGCATATTTCCTCTGCCTGGCTGCAGAGGAGAGAGTATGCTAAGATAGAAAGTATTATTTTCCTAAATGGAAGGTGTCAGATGGTCACGCTGAGGTGATCGGCTGTTCGAGATCACTGCTTCCCATCTGCAATTTGTGACGTGTGAAAGATTCAGCCCAAATGTGCTCACAAACTGGAAATCCACAGCACTTTTTCTTATCGGTGCCAAGCAAGATAACCAGCTGCTTTACAGATCAGGGAACATATCATATTAATATCATGGAGTGTTGTGATATCATCTTGTTTGTAAAAATATTTTTTGTTAACTAAGTGTGGTGGGATGGCAACCTCTGAAAGTGGCTTTTTTATTTATTTTTTATTAAATCTAATTTTCGCACAAAGTATGTGAAAAGCTCTTGCATATTAAGCCACTGGCTGGAACAGGAATTATTTTGTTTAAATAAATGGAACGCTGCAAATTTATTTACTACAGCTTTTGCATTTCGTTATCAGTACTAGATGATAAAATGCTAAGCTAGTGTGGAATTACATGTGATATCATTGTTGAAATGCCCCTCTAAATATATTGTAACTGCAAAGCAAAGGTCAAAGTAACCCCGTTCATGGCTTTCATGGCAACAAACAGTGAAGACATGATGAAAGCATGCATTAGATGACACCTACACCACTCGTGATGGTAATAAATTAAAGCTAATCTTGTTAGTGTAGTACTGGGAGCAGTGCATATGAGGTTTTGCATCACTGAAATTAACAAATTAACTATGTTCTTGTATTTAATGTTTTTTTTCTTCTGTATGGTGAAGATGCTTAGCTTTTTGAAATGATATTATGTGAGAGGCTAAGCTGTTTTGCATTGTATTTTGAAACAATGTTAAATAATCAGAACAGGCCCCACTTTACCTGCATGCAGACTTCACATACTGTACATAAATATTATTTAGGGTTATTTCACTTACCCTAATCCTAGTGATATTTGCTTTGACAAAAAAACAAAAAAAAACAACAACACTATTTACAGTGAGAAAAGCTTTACAGAAGGAAAAAACAAACAAATGTTTTAATAGTATTTAAATAATATAATGTTTAAAATCATATAAATAAAATTCATAAAATTATAGTTATATATAAAAAGAATTAGATTTAATAACAATACATTGTTTTGTGTATATATAAAAGAGAAACACTACAGAAAACAAATCCCACAAAAATAAAAGGATAAAAAAAAAAATTATATATAAAATTATACTAATATTGATAACGTTAATATAGTTTAAAGGGGTAATATGATGCTACATGCACTTTTACAAGTTTTTTTTAACTGAAATGTGTGTTGGCGGTGTGTGTACACAACCACACTATAATGATACAAATCTACCCAGTGTTTTTTTTTTTTTTATCTACTAAAAATCTTTACCCCTTTCTCAAATCGAGACGATCTCAGATGCCTGTCAGTGTGACGTCACATAGACAGGCCCCTCCCACGATAGTTTGATTGACAGTAGCGTTTCAGCACAGACTGGACTGGTGTCTTACCTTAGCTCCGCCCTGAGTGACTGTCATCAGTCCTCCATTGTTTCACCGCCGGAGCAGATGTAGACAAGAATGACTCCTAAGCGATTGAGGTCTTCTGATGTAATAATGTACATAGCAGTCGTCATTTACTCCCGACATCTGAAGACGCAGTGGATTACGTTTGTTTTTTGAAGGGAATGCGCCCCTGATCTACCTAAATGTGTCTATGTTCGCGATCCAGCTTCACCTACAGAAGAGGTGAGTGGAAGGTTTTTTTAACGAATCTTTGCAAATCGCCTTTACTAATAATGTGCTAATTAGCAAGTTTCACGATGAATGCAGCTAATGTAAACAGTCCCTCAGAGAGCGGCTCGGAAGAGAGGGGCGGGGTCAGCAGAGCTCATTAACATTTAAAGGAAAATGCTACAAAACTGCGTTTTTGACAGGGTAAAAAAAGGTGTTTTTACACTACCATTGAGAATTTTAACCAAACTATGTTACAGGACTTTTCATTAAGACCCTAAAGCATCATATCAACTTGTGAAAAATGTGCATACGGTGACCCCTTTAAAAAACAGAGAAGCTTGTAACAAACCAGAATCAATACATACAAATAATAAATATAAATTATGATTTTATCCTTCTAGGCAGGGTTATTTTTATTTTTTTTTAACTCAAACTAAAATCATTAACATTTTATTAGTTGAAATAAAATCAACATTAAAGATAAAATAAAATCTAGATAAAATAATACATAATTATTATTTAGCTAGTTGCCAAGGCAATATTGTCATTTTGTTAGTTTAAATTGAATAAATAAAAAAACATAAAAATAATAAAATACATGATATTATAAATATAACATATACTTATTAAATTAAAAATACAAATTAAATAAACAACAGATATATTAAAAATAATGACAATGACAAAAGCACACAACAAATTACTAAAAACTTTCACAAAAATTAAAATAACAGAAGATATAAAAATAAAATGTAATTCAGAATTTTAATTGAAGGGGGGAAAAAACTATAATAGTATATCAGTGATACTAAAATACACTGTTTCTAGATTCGATCCCAGATCATTGTATAACTGCTAATGTACAGTGTATATTCTGTAATTCTCAGCAGGATTATGAGATATTTATTTGTATAATATGAGGAACATACTGAGACTGTGGCCCACAGGGGTGTTGATTAGGTGTGGAAGTTGGGCGCATTGTGTCTCCATCACATATGGGGTTCTAATGGGCGACTCCCGGACCAGGTGGGCCCCGGTGTTTAGAGACCTGCAGACGATCACTCATGACAAAGAAAACAGCAGAAGAAGAGAGAGAGTGAGCGAGAGGGAGGTATCAGGGTACTGGTGTGTACCTTAGGGAGCAGCTGGGCAGCTAGGACAGAGGCATGATGGGATACTGGAGGAACGCTGGCATGTGTGTGTGTGCCACTAGCGGGTAGCCACCCTCAGGGTTGGCAGCGGCGAAGGAGCCGTGTGCGCTGGAGCGGCCGTGGACGCAGTGGCGCGATCACCTGGGGAAGGTAAAGCCAGCGGAGCAGAGCTGATGCTTATTTCTGGGGAGAACTGGGAGATTGTATTCGTTAAAGTGGCGCCCAAACACTCACAGCCTCAAAAATATAGCTAAAACATTAGAACAAAGAAAGCCACATGGGAATTGGAAGTAGCAAAAGAATCAGATGGTAAATGATTAGAAGAATATGTGAACATGATTTTTAGTTGCCTTTGAAACTCAAGCAGAACTCAATTCTGAGTAATTGGTTAATTGGTAAAAAGAGCAAAATAAATTTCATTTCAACATGAAAATATTCATAAGAATGTTATTTTTAATCGATTTTACCAAGTGTTTTAGATTGTAATTATTTATTATTTGCATTGATTTGTAAGAACATACATATAATTGAATTATTTATTATTTAATTCACATTTATATATATATATAATTTGTTTCAACAAAAATATGAAGCAGCACAACTGTTTTAACATTGATAATAATAAGAAATGTTTCTTGAGCAGCAAATCAGCAGATAGCAGACTGATTCTGAGAGGATCAGTGCATGAAGCTGGAGTAATGATGCTGAAAATTCAGCTTTGATCACAAGAATAAATTATATTTTAAAACACATCAAAACATAAAATTTATATTAAATTGTGATCATATTTTATAAAATATCTCTGTTTTTACTGTATTCTTTGAACACATATCATCCTTATACTTCTATTATTATATCAAAAGTAGCATCATCCCTTCTTTTTCTATTCTTACACTAACATTCGAGTGAAAAAACAGACATTCGCAGACATGAAGTCTTTAATTTCTCTCCGCTCTTTTGTTCCGACGCCAGTGCTTCCCCCTTTGAAAATGTGCTTTGTGTCTAATATGGTCAGCGCCACACAATTACTCCCTCCAGTGAAAAGTGAAACAAACGCAGGGCGTGCAGAGCATTTTGCATTATCTGCGCTCCTTGGATAGTCTAACAATAATAACTCAGCTAGCACGTATTACAACTTTAGAAATGAAGTTTGGGGTGCTGAAAACTGTTGGATTCAGGAATTTTTTCAGATAATATTAATGCATACAGTGGTGTGAAAAAGTGTTGGCCCCCTTCCTGTTTTTTTAAAATTTTTTGCATATTTGTCACACTTAAAAGATTCAGATCATCAAACAAATTTTAATATTACACAAAGATAATGCAAGTAAATACAAAATGTAGTTTTTAAATGATTATTTATTTTATTAAGGGAAAAAAGCTGTCCAAACCTGCCTGGCCCTACGTGAAAAAGTAATTGCCCCCTAAATCTAATAACTGGTTGTGCCACGCTTTGCAGCAATAACTGCAATCAAGTGTTTGAGATAACTGGCAATGAGTCTTTCACATCGCTGTGGAGGAATTTTGGCCCACTCTTCTTTGCAGAATTGTTTTAATTCAGCCACATTGGAGGGTTTTCGAGCATGAAAGGACTGTTAGCATCTCAATCGGATTTAAGTACGGGACTTTGATTTGGCCACCCCAAACCTTAATTTAGGTTTCTTGTGAGCCATTCAGAGGTGGACTGCTGTGTGTGCTTGGGATCAGTGTCTGATACATACCAAGTGCGCTGAGCTTGAGGTCATAACCAAGTGCGCTGCGGCTTGAGGACGTTCTCCTTCAGGATTTTTTGATAGAGTGCAGAATTCATGCTTCCATCAATAATGGCAAGACGTCCAGGTCCTGAAGCTGATCATCACACTACCACCACCATGTTTGACTGTTGGTATGATGTTCTTTTTATGAAATGCTGTGTTGGTTTTACGCCAGATGTAACGGGACACACACCTTCCAAAAAGTTAAACTTTTGTCTCATCAGTCCACAGAATATTTGCCCAAAAGTCTTGGGGATAATCAAGATATTTTTTGGCAAATGAGAGACGAGCCTTTGTGTTCTTTTTGGTCAGCAGTGGCTTTTGCCTTGGAACTCTCCCATGGATGCCGTTTTTGCCAAGTCTTTTTCTTATTGTTGAATCATGAACACTGAACTTAACTGTGGCAAGTGAGGCCTGCATTTCTTTAGATGTTGTTCTGGGTTCTTTTATGACTTCATGGATGAGTAGTAGTTGCGCTCTTGGAGTAATTTTGGTTAGCCGGCAACTCCTGGGAAGGTTCACCATTGTTCCAAGTTTTCTCAATTTGTGGATAATGGCTCTGACCATGGTTCACTGGAGTCCCAAAGCCTTAGAAATGGCTTTATAATCCTTTCCAGACTGATACATGTCAACTGTTTTGATTCTCATCTGTTCTTGAATTTCTTTAGATCGCGGCATGATGTGTTGCTCTTTAAGCATGCTTCACTTTGTCAGACAGGTTCTATTTAAGTGATTTCTTGATTCAACAGGTCTGGCAGTAATCAGGCCTGGGTGTGGCTAGTGAAATTTAACTCAGCTTTCTAAAATAATGTAGTTAATTGCATCTTTCATGATTTAACAGGAGGGGGCAATACATTTTTCACGTAGGGCCAAGCAGGTTCGAACAGCTTTTTTCCCTTAATAAATGAAATCATCATTTAAAAACTGCATTTTGTATTTACTTGCATTATCTTTGTGTAATATTTAAATTAGTTTGATGATCTGAAACATTAAAGTGTGACAAACATGCAAAAAAATAAGAAATCAGGAAGGGGGCCAACACTTTTTCACACCACTGTATATGTGTATATATAAATGTACAGGACAGAGTTAGAAGGGAAACTTTTATCCTGCGCCACCAAAACACTGCTTTTCTGACCTGAATTTGGATGGTTTAAGCTGTAACCATGTGTGTGAAAGATGCAAAGCACAGACATTTTTCCAAGTTAAATATGTTCTAGAGTATTTATAATGTAAATGATATTATAAATTAATAGATGATAATAATTATTTACATAAAGTGGAATTATTTTATACTTGTATATAACATGGCCCAAGCACTGCACAAAAATAACACAAACATATTTTATTTTGATAAAATATGTATTTATGTTAATGAAAATTACAATATTTAATAAATGCATTAATGTTAACATTTTATTAAAAAAATTATATGTGACCCTGGACCACAAAACCAATCTTAAAACCAGTCGCTAGGGTATATTTTTAGCAATAGCCAAAAAAACATTGTATGGGTCAAAATTATAGATTTTTCTTTTATGCCAAAAATCATTAGGATATTAAGTAAATATCATGTTCCATGAAGATATTTTGTCAATTTCCTACCGTAAATATATCAAAACTTAATTTTTAATTAGTAATATGCATTGCTAAGAACTTCATTTGGACAACTTTAAAGGTGATTTTCTCAATATTTAGATTTTTTTTGCACCCTCAGATTCCAGATTTACAAATATTGTCCTCGGCCAAATATGTCCTCTCATAACAAACCATGCAATTTATTATCAGATTTATTATTATTCAAATCTCAAAAAAAAGAAAATAAGACCCGGGAATGGTTTTGCTGTCCAGGGTCACATATATATATATTTATACAGTATATATTCATTTAAAATGACAAATTCAGTATGTTTCGTACAGAGAGCTATTGAAATGACTTCAGCAGATTTGGAACAAAAAGCACGAGTACAACACACTTTTATGAATAAATGATGCCAATATTTAAATTGAAACCCAAAAGTTTAGCTTTGAGTAAACGCCAATATGAATATGCCACAAGAGTGAGTGACATTTTGGTTGCACGGGATAAATGTCACAAAAGTGAGGTTTAATTATGAGAGCACTTCTGTGTTTATAACATACCTTCAATCAAAATATGTCTCATCACACGCGTTACATACGAGCATCACATGTTAATGACATCTGTAATGAGAAAACACAGATATAAACAATATATCCACAATCACAGTAGGCCCAAAGCTAAGCATCATCCCTCCGCAGTACGCATTTGTCGTCACGGTGCAAGTATTAATAAAGAGATTTTGTCAAACGTAACTCGTGTTTAATTGCCGTCAGGGCGGTTTGACTGAATCCGTCCTTCAGCATCTGCATTGCTGAGCTTCTCTCCCCCTCTTTTTCTTCATCGCCGTCTCATATCTTTCCCCCTACTGCACCCATCGAATTGGCACCAAACCCTTCAAGATGTCCCCAGCAGGCTCTTGCTTCGCTGGCCGCGTAGTAGACTGTGTGGTTTCCTTTAAACAGCTGTAATTTGTATTTCCAATCACTGTGCTGATTTCTGCTCATTATATTGCTGTTTCACACCGGTAAGTGAGCAAAAGTTTGGATTGATTGACTCTAATTAACTAAAAAACGTTCCGAGCCAGGGGTTTATTACCATGCTAGCTAGCCACAAATGTCAGAGACTTTCACAAATTATTATCCTGTTAAGATGAATGTGTGGGGAGGCAGGGAAGTGTGGAGACAAAGAGAACATATATTATTTTCATGACGAATTTGTTTATCGCTCTTCTTTTTTTTTTCAGGTGTCTTATTTTCCAATTAAACACACACAGACTCAGCATCTGTACACATTTCAAGGGTTGTCATCGCATGGTGTTGCAGTGTGAAGCCTGCAGGAGTACATGTATGTATGTCTTGTAATTATGATCTCTTTGTTGTTGACTTGGCCATCAGAATATTATAAATTGGACACTACAAAGTCAAGCTTTAATCGTGCATTCAATCCGATTTGACTTAAAAGCGAAGTGTGTAATTTCTGCACCACTAGCGTCGCCAAATGGAATTGCAATATTTTTGTTTTCCAACACTTTTCTCAACTTTCTCAATGCCAATGGCTGACTTACAGTTCATTACACAGAAAATATTACACATTATATTTTTAACTGACTTCAAATCCAATCACAACGCCTATATAACTTTTCAATTCGTCTTCATTTCGGCTTACGAAAGCTAGTAAAGTGAGTGTACAATACAGCATCTGTGTGTATGCGTATGTGTAATAGAGTCGTCTGGCGGTTGCTAACCCTCTGTAAGGTTTGATGCATGTTTCTGTTGAAATTAATGGCAGTGGTGTTTCCTGGCCTGGTGTCATTTATTTCACAGGATTGATTGGAGGCTGGAAGAGCAGACAAATGTGTTTGGGAAGTGTTCTAATTTAAAATATGGCTGCCTGACCTGAAAGAGAAAGCTTAGAGACAATCCATCCTTCAAAAACATGACCTGGGTGTCCGAGGTGCCAACAAAGTTTAGTGTGCAAACAGTTATGTATGAATATATTCTCAATATGCAGTCATGTGTTGCTGTCATACCTAAATTTGGCATGGCTGCTCTACCAAAGCTTAGACTAGACGAAAGCAAAAATCAGCGTGTGATACAGAGCAAACCACAGTGTGTTTCATTAGTGGGGACTACTGGAGCAATCTTTGAGGGGCCCATTGCAATCAAAGATTGCTCCAGTTGTATTTGTATGTATCTCTAAAATAATATATAAAAATATGTCAATAATAAGACAATGTATGATTTTAAAAAATTTTTTTTAAAAAAAAAAATAAAAATACTACTAATAAAAATTGTAATATTTATTAAACATTGGCATTTTATCTGACTGTTTTTAAACAAGTTTCAAATATATTACTATTATTTAGTAATAATAATAATAATAGCAACAACAACATAATAATAATTGCCTTCCTCCTAGTTGATTAACTACTTAAAAAGCTTCAAATAAATTAATAATAATAATAAATGATGACTGTTTTTACACAAGTTTCTAATACATGATTGTATATTATATTTCATAATAATTTTTTTTTTTGTCAGACTTTAATGACTGTTGTCAAACAAGTTTCAAATAAATTATTATTATTAAAATGAAAATTATTGTCATCATTTACTCTCCCTCATGTTGTTCCAAACCTGTATGAATTCCTTTCTTCTGTAAGCAGTTTCTGGTCCCCATTGACTTCCATAGTATTTTTTTTCCTTCCATATATGGAAGTCAATAGCTAACAGCAACGGTTGGTTACCCAACATTCTTCAAAATATCTTATTTATTATATTTTTTTTTGGTTGGTGTTAACAGAGAAAGAAATTTCCAGGTTTGGAAACAACTGAACGTGAGTAATTCATGATAGAATTCTTTTGGGTGAACTATGCATTAAATAATAATTCTTTTTTTTATTTTATTAATAATAATAATAATACTAATAATATATTAAACAACAATACATAAATTAACAATATAACATTACTGTGAATATTACCATCAACACAATAAATAAATCTTCCATCAAGTAATAACGTTTATTAGCCTAATTGTAGTCGATTTACAGTTGCCAAGCAAAATATCAATCAAAGTTCATTCAATAAACGAATGATTGCTGCATTAATATAAAATTCAACTGGTGTGTGTTCAACTGGTGGGCATATCACGGGTGGATATATACATAATATCATCTTATGCCACATTTATACGGTGTCTAGACAGTTAGTGTTAGTGCTAGACTAGTTAGTTAGTGCTGTTCTGCTGATCACAGGAAGTAAGAGTCCAGCTGCTGCTTGCTATTATCCACTGCAAATGCAGAAGAGCGGGAAACACATCCACTCTGGCAGTCTCAAAGGTGCCAAAGGATCTCTTTCGCTGAGTTTCAAGAGAAATAGTATGTCTCTCAGTCATCCATTACGTTCTCTGTCTGTATTCTCTGTTAAAAAAGTTTTATTGCTGTCATGGGAGTATGTATGCTTCTGGGCCCATTCATTCATGTCAAATGAATCTATAACACTTTGCAGGAATATATGTCATTTCCACCGCTACATAATCTCCCAAAAATGTCACAGGTATACACACTTAAAAATATAGCTTCAATTCTTAAATGCAGCTTCTAAATTCTTATTAAGAACTGTTTTTAATGTATGCGGTTCTTAAATTGCTATATGGTCCTTAAGATTTCCTGATTGGTTCATTAGTGGTTCAAATTAAAACTTTTATTTTCAAAAGTATATTTAGAAGTTTAAAAATTAAGTTTTTGCCATGACTTTGATCGATTTTGGGTTATCGATAAAAAAGCAAAAAACCAACAACTAGGGTTAGCATTCATGAAACAAATAAATAATTATAATGCTAAAGAAAAATATATCTAAAATTACACTTTATAATAAAGATATTATATTATATTAGGTGCTGTAGGTCGATTAAATAATTGTTGTAATCTAATTAACTGATTCTGTTGTGTGTTTCGAGCATAATCTAATTAATCGCAAATTACATTTGACTGTGACAATACCCACAAAAGATTATTTAATGTTATTTTTGTGTTAAATGAGAAAGTATTAAGTAGGCATTACAAATTGTAGCTTTAGAAATAATATTTATTTGATTCAACAACATTTCTTACACATAAAACATTTAGGTCTACAGTCTAACATAAACTATGGAACATACTGTAAAAGGAGATCATTTGAGAAACATCTCAGTATTTTCAAGTCTCAGTATGTCATAGTTAACCAAAACAGCTTGGTTACCAAAAGTCTTCGAAATACCTTATTTTATGTTCCACAAAAGAAAGGTTTGAAACGACATGAGGGTGCGTAAATGATGACAGAATATTCATTTTTTGGGGAAATATCCTTTTTAATGTGGTTAATGTTTTTATTCTATTATTATCATCATTATTAATTAATTAATACTTTTTTTAATGAAATGATACTCTAAATAAGAAAATAAAACTGCCAGCAGGTGGCAGTAAATGTCTTAATGAGTCATTCATTCATTCGATTTGTTCAAACGGCTGATTCATTCAGGAATGAAGTAAATGGTTCTTTATGAATGGTCCTTTGAATCACTGGTTCACACGATCCTTTCAAAACGCAGATTCATTCTGAAACTAAACACCGCTATGTTGCTCACAGACGCACAACAGTTCTGCAGTGGCTTTATGTTCTCTGCAAAAATTGTGCAAAAAAACACATCATATTGTTTAAAATATAACACAATATCAACTTTTATTTACTGAACTGTTGTATAAAATCGCATTTAAACTCGTGATATTCAGGACAAAATAATCTCTCATGTAATACTGCTCTCCCTGATCGTGTGATAACGTATGATATAAATATGAGACAAAAACTCATAGGGGCATTTTTGCCCCAATATCTTGAATTTAAGGGCATAACTGCATTTATGGAGTTGATGCCCTGCATCATATTTGTCAACAGTTAACTGTATGAAATGTAAGATGACGTACAGGTCTGGGGGCGCGGCCAATGTTCTTAACTGCGTTCAAATATTTTAATCGCGTTATTTTTCATAACTAAACCTACACTTATGTTATTTTATGTATTTTCCAAGGCAGTTATCCATTTTATTTTGTTTAGTTTAAATGCTAAAATAAACTACCTAAACTAAGCTAAATAGAAATATTTAAAAACTAATAAAAATGATAAAAGCACATAACAAAATTACTGAAATGGAAACTGAAAATATAAAAATACAATTCCAAATTAAAAACTAAAATAATAATGATTAATACAGCATTTATTAGTCTTCGTTAATGTTCTTAATTTTAACATCTTTTAAAAAATATATTACTAAATGTTGAATTTAAGATTGACAAAATTTGAAAATTAGATTGACAAATGCATGCATTGTTCATTGTTAATCCATATTAATGATCTAAGACTGTAATGTAAAATTTAACCCAACAATTTAACAGATAATCGTTTAATATTATCTGTTAATAATAGATAACAGTTTAATTGGGTTTAATTCCAATTAAACCAAATATTCCAAAAAGCATGTCACTTTCTAATGTCTTTGCTTGACTATAATAGTTTCAGTCAATCGTAACTGACATTTCATTAACAATTTTGTTATTTGACATCTCACCAGAGGAGGCACGACAAGGCGCGAGGGTAAAATAAATAAATAAATCAAAAAGTTAAAAGGCACATATAAACAAAAACATCAAAATGAGAACTCATTTTTGTAAATGAAACCTATTTGTCGATAGAGCACATCAGTCTTGTGAAGCGGGGTAAATTAGAAGGCTTGCGTTTCCGTGGGGTTGTGCAGAATGCCAGTGGGTAGCGTTCACACAACATCCCTCTGTGCATACTATTTACCCCTGGATTGCTTCAGGCTAATGTCTCAATAATTTTCCCTCTTTTTTTTTTTTCGCAGGTCCTTCCCACAAAGGACTTGACTAATGATCCATGGACAAAATGAAGCATTCAAATTTATTCATTAATCATTCATCTCCAGCTCATTGAAAATGCTAAACTTCCACAAAATTAAGATTGAATATTGAAAAGTGATTGAGGGAGACAGCTCTCTGAGGAGACAGGAAAAGAGAGGATAAACAAGCAAGAAAAGGAGGAAAAAAATGACAAAGGACACAGAGCGAGAGGCGGTCGAGACCAACCCCAGCCTGGTTAGGGTTACGCAGGTATACTATCCGCTAGTTAAGGTCAGAGGGGTTTAAGTAGGTGTAATTAGATCCAAGAATCTAGAGAAGCGTAGAATTTCTGTCAACACAGCCCCCTAATTATTCTCTTTTCCAATTAATGGTGACATAGATTAATTATCTGATGAGGCAAAGCCAATTGCAATCATTCACCCAGCTAAAATTAGATCATTCCTGACAGTAGCATGAAAGTCACCTGCTTCATTGTTATGGATTGGGCCGTGAGCGTTTGGACAGGGGAGAGAGTGAAGCATGCTGGGGGTTTAAGTAAGTTGTCTGGCGCAGGTGAGCGTCCAATTACTCCGCTATCTGAACTGTAGGCGTCTTCCTGCTCCATCCGTCGGCATCTGCGACGGGTCTGTTTGCTTGCTGCGGGACATGGCTGCTAGTTGAGTCATCTGTCAGCGAGAGCAGGAACTCAGAGAGGCGCTGGATTGCGTTTGACATCTCCTCCTGTTTAAATAGGCAAGCGAATGGAATCAATGAGCGCTGGCTAATTCACTACAAAAACCTGTAGTGGAGCCGGAGCCCGCAACAGATCGACGTCCACGTTCCCTGCCGGAAAGGCCAGTATAGCTGGTCACCGGCGTATGTTGTGTTAACTAACCAGCTAGACTTTCTTGGTGGCACAAGTGCTAGTCTAGCATTTCCATTCAATTCCATTCAAATATATAAACACTACAGATTAAAAGTTTGGTTGTCCGTATGATTTGGGATAAAGAGGTTTAGAATGTTTCAAAAATGCTGTTCTTTTGAACTATTCATGAAAGAATCCTGAAAAAAGTTGAAAAATATGATGCAGCATAACTGTTTTCACCATTAAAAACATTTAATGTTAAATGAAATGTTGAACTTATGTTTTTCGAGCACCAAATCAGCATATTCGACTGAAAAAATCTGGTGTCGAAACAAATTTCTAGGGGTGTCCCCGACTAAGGATTTACATAAATTTTCGAATCTTGCTGATAGTCGAATCATATGTTTGGGGGCGGGGGGCAAAATATATTACCAAGAGTCAAGTCAGACATTCGAAAGTCATAATTACTGACGTTAACACAGGGAAAATGTGCAACGGACGCCTCGCAGATACAAAAATAATGTTTTATGTTTTGATTAAAAGATAGTTAACATTAAATGTCAGCGAAACCCTAAGAATTCACAATTTTTTTTACAATAGTACTCACATTATAACGTTATGTATATGACAGTAGTTATTAATGTTCTGCATTTCTGTTTTAAGCTGCGCACGCTGAAGATGACCAGTAAAATGTAGCATCTAATAGCAGGTTTTTAATCAATGGGATTTAACTCATTTATCTCATATAGAATACGTCTCGTTATTTTTACAACATTACGTTAATATTACGACTTATAGACTATCTGCACAAAATGCCCCGAATGCAAATGAATGCGTCTGCGCGGCTCTGAATGAACTCCTTTTGTGGACGTGTTCTTCACGCAACAACGTGCAGAAACAAGGCAACTAAACTGTAAAAATTCACAGCGTTTTATTATAATAGTGTTCTAATTATAATGTTATGCATTTGACAGTCCCAGGCATAGTTATTAATATACTGCATTGTTGTTTGTACTGCTCGCGCTGCGCACTGAATAGATAATCACCGTAGTACTACAATGAAGCGTTTTACTGCAGCGCAGCTCAACCAAATGCATCTTATACGAGATAAATAATATATACACAATATATATAAACAGGCTGAAATGTTTTGAAATCACTTGTACCCTAACTGATCGAAAAAAATCCAGTCTTTCACTCTACCTGTGTCAATTTGAGTCTTGTTTTATTTCGTCAGTCGACGGAATTATGGAAAGTGAAACTTAAAGGGGGTCATATGATGCTATTTTAAAGATCATTATTTGTGTCTTGGTGTAACCGAGTATGTTGACATGCTTTAATGTTCAAAAAATTATTATTTTTCAAATACTGTACATTATAGTAGTTCCTCTATGCCCCGCCTCTATCAAACACGTCGTTTTCAACAAAGCCAACTCCTTTGACAAGCGCAGTCTGCTCTAATTGGCCAACTGACCCAGTGCATTGTAATTGGCCGAACACCACAAGCACGCGTCTGAAATGTAACGCCCCTTACCATAATCAAGAGCTTCATCTTTCAAAATAAATGCAAAGACAGTAAATAATGTAATTAGTTTTACAATCAGTTCAAGCCTGAAAGGGCAACAGAGTCACGTGACAGACAAAGTGATGATGCAGTACACAAGCCGCGGTTAAGACAGCCGACGTGCTATGATTTCTGACAGGCAGTTCACTCTCCTGGGATGTGACCCTGTTCCCCTCACAAACACACACACACACACACACACCACACGACGCAGTACTCTGATGCGCAAAACTCTGCATTTGAACATTCAATAGCAAATACTTAAACTAATAACAAATCATACTTACAGTCGCTGATTCAGAAGTGCCAGATTGTCATAGCAAAGTCTGAATTTACCCTTTTGTTTTTTTTTAGAAATAGCTTTGTGCACAGCCAGCCTTGTACTCATCTATGTTCCAAAAACTGTCGTCCGTAAAATGCGTTGCACAAATTCGACCCAGTTGGGTTGTGCTGTTCTGTTGTAAATAAATCTTAGCCAATGATTCCTAATTGGATCTACTTCCGGAAGGCCAAATTAAAGTGCTTTTGCTTTCGCCTAGAAAACACACAGCGTTTCCCTGACATGGCTGCATCAACACTAACCGCGGTTCCTGAAAACGCCTTCTTTCTGTGCGTGACATTTGGGCAACCCCCCCCCCCCCCCCCCCCCACCCGGCATGATGATACTATGCCCCAAATAGTCGTGCTAGACAGTTGAGGGGAAGTGTTCGAAACGAGCCCGTTTTGGAGGGTGTGGATGAGTCTTAACTTTGATAAAGAATATCTTTTTTTTTGAGACTTTAGTCTTTGCAACTTTACCAGATCTTCTTTATGCACCAAGAGTTGTAACAATCCAAAGAGAAAGGACAACTTGAAATCGCATCATATGACCACTTTTTAAATCTAGGGGTGGTTGGATTTATTCACGCACGTTAAAATATTCATTTAAAGCTTCTTTCTTTTCAGATTATTATTTACATCATTATTTTAATAGGCTGTATATTAACTTATTGGGAGAAAACCGGTAGTTCTGTGAAATCAGACATTTGAGCACCCCCTTAAAGCCAAATGGCTACGCCTGACGCATAAACACCCCGTGCGAGACGCTTGGAGCGTGGAGATTGGTGTAGTCGAATCAGGTCCTCCTATGAACGCATAGCCAATCTTCCACTACTTGGGGGTCCCCGCCTAGACCTCCATTCAACCCTACCTTCACATACTACCCCAGACCGGCCACTAACACATTGAATGTTCCCCACCTTTGAAGCATGAAGACATGACAATTGCCGTTTATGGTACACTGTCCTCCCATCGTTACTTTCCAATCTACCCCCCAACCCTTTCGAGGTCGAATGCTTTCCGGAAGGATCATGTTGATATTGAGCGTGAGACCCTAGGTGAAGGTGCAGTGGTGTGAGTGGCGAGAAAGTCGCAGCTGAGGGTGACACCCAGGAATCGATTCCATTCAACCGTATTCAATAGAAACTATTTTGAATTTAGTTTTTACTGTTAAGGTTTTTGTATATCCAATACGGTTATAACTCGAGGGCGTACAAAGTGAGTTTGAGCGCTGACCCGCCCACACAGCACGCACATATATAATGTTCTACTAAAACATAATATTAAAATATAAAATATATTAGCCTACATTTTGTTCAGTCCAAATACACAGATACTTTTGAACGGTCGTCACTGGAGAAAGATGCTTTTTATCTGTAAATCAGTTTAGTTATGGCATTTTATTAGTCGAACTTTGTTCCATTTCCTGAATCGCAAGAGCGACACTGACATTTGAGACACTTTTAGTTCGTAAGACATACGATTGAGAAAGACAAAACAAAGGAACGAGAAAGACGGTGTGTGCCACACTCCTGGTGAACCGAGCACATGGGTTCAGTGCATGCCTGTTTTAAAAAACCTCAGCAACCAGTTTTTCTATTAAACTGCCTTGCACTGTCAACCAGCTTGGGAACTGAGCTGGCCTAGCCATGCAGAAATTTTCTGACTAACAATTATATCAGAAACAAGATCTTGGATTACGGTCCCCCGAGAGCAGCGCAGTGGGCGTTCGCTCCAATTATTACTGGCCATTCACAACTCTCCACCCTGCTCTCTGTTGTTAGCAATTGTCAATTACGCTATCCCTGGTGTAAACTTGCATAACCCGGAACTGAGTGCCCAATCTTGCAGCGGCGTTTCGAGATGACAGGCTTGTACGCTTTCTGTATTTCGTTTTACTCTTCCCCCATCTCTTTACTTCAGTAGAGCTGCTTGGAAGCAGTCATTTGTTTCTCAGGGACACACAGGGACAAATCAGTGGAACTAGTTTTTGCAATCCGCAACCTTCAGGTTCCTCATGAATACATAGGTGGACAACTTTTGCGAGTGGTATCTTATAAGAAAAAATGTTCGGACAGAATTGGATAATTAAAAAGCATTTGCACACAGCGGGCAATACAAATATCTGTGATGGTTTAATATGATTAAAAGGGTCATGAAAAAGGAAATTTAACCATTACAATAAAAACATACTGCAAGTTTCATGCCTCAAAACTAACTCCCCACTTTAAAATATTTTTTTAGTTAAAGGGGTCATATGATGCTTTTTTAAAGAATCATTATTTTGTGTTATAGTGTAACGACTATGTTGACAGTGCTTTAATGTTAAAAAAAAAACCAGTATTTTTAAATACTGGACATTATGTAAGACGAGGAGGGCGGTTAGGGTCCTATATGCCCCGCCTCTCTCAAACGCTAGTTTTCTACAAAGTACAGCCTTCCGCAACGATTGGCCAGCTGACACAGTGCATTTTGATTGGCCGAACACCGCAAGCACTCGTCATAAATGTAACGCCCCTTACAATAATCGTGAGCTTCATCTTTTCAAAATAAATGTAAAGACAGAGCCCCGAAAGGGGAACAGAGTCGCGTGACAGACACCATGATGAAGCTGGTATGTGTTTGCAGTACACAAGCCACGGTTAAGACAGGTGACTCCACTAGGGTAGCAAAAGGTGTGACTCTCTCTCTCATCTCTCCCGCTCGCAAGCGCGTGCGCACGCCCACACCCACACACAAACACCCGCTCTCTCTCGCTCGAGTGCTGGGCGCGCAACACACACACACACACACACGATGCGCAAAACTCCGCATTTGAACAGTCAATAGCAAATACTTAAACTAATAACAAAACAGTAGCTAATTCAAAAGCGCCAGATTGTCATAGCAAAATCAGAATTACCTCCTATCCTAGGTTCACGAAACGGTCATCCAAAAAATGCATTGCTGTTCTGTTGTAAGTAATCTTAAAGATTCCTAAATATCTACTTTCGGAGGGCCAAATAGAGGGGAAAAACGGATGCTTTTGCTTTCGCGAGAAACACACAGCGTCTCCCTGACATAGTGCTTCAACACTAACTGCGGTTACTGAAACACGCCTTCTTTCTTTGCGTGCACATTTGGGCGCATTATGCAAATATTCCCACATAGTGACCTAGATATGTGGGGGCGTGTTAGAACGAGTCGTTTTAGGGGGACGTGGCAGAGTCTTAACTTTGATAAAGAATATCTCTTTGGTTTTGAGACTTTAGTCTTTGCAACTTCAGGGATCTTATCTATGCACAATCAGCTTGTAACACTCCAAAGAGAAAGGAAAACTTGAAATCGCATCATATGACCCCTTTAAGAGTTTTTGTTTTCCACTCTTCTGAAACACTAGGATTTGAAATTGCCCCATTTGTGACATTATGATTTTCCTCTGTTCACCAATGGATGTAGACAACCAGCACCTCTAAAAACTGCATATCCTTCCAAAAGATCAAACTATTAGAAATGCATAGTCAAAGTTTATTTTTAACAACATACCTGATTGACTGAATGCGAATGTTTGCATTGATCTCTTTTTACAAAAAAATGTTGATGCAATAAAACTAGAATCATATGCTAACCTCAAGAAGCACAATATAAAGATCTGAAAATGCATTTCATTTTTAAAGTAGACTGAAATTAGGTAAATTAAGACACTTTTTGCCATTGAGATGAGTGGCCCAATTATCCGGAATTAACCATATCTCCTTACTCCAAATGTGTGCAAACAAATAAACTGTGTATTTAAAACTGACTTAAATGACATAGGAATGGTGAATAATCTTGAAAAGAACGCAAAAGAGAAAGAAACTTCAGGGACTTGGTGGTGTAAAAACTCGCCATTTTTAACCATGCAAAAATAAAGCACAGTTATTGTTTGTGTTGTGATAGCATTGAGATATTTTAAGTGAGAGTTATTTTCTTCTATGAGCCCAAGAGGACCTCTTGTCACAGGGCCCGGGACAACATTCCCGGATGTCCCCCTGACAACGGACATGAATATATTAGTGACTTGAAGTGTTATTGAAAGCTTGGCACGTAATGGAAACATGACTAGAAAACTTATATTACCAGGAAATAGCTGTCAGAAGCATTACCAAAGATGGCTACCAAAAAGGTTGTGTGCAATCCAGAAATAAAATCTTCAATCAGAGATGGAGACAGAGAAGTTAATTTGGACAATTTAGCCTTCTCTTACAACTTTTCTCTTTATTAATCCCTTTCTTTTGGGAAATATTTTCTAGATTTCTGTCATAAAATCGCATAACTTATTGGCTCATAATGTCAAGAGGGGCCCCTGACCTTGTCTGTCTTGTCTTTACAACCCTCATGTCTCATATGCCTGTGGCTGTCTGGCCATTGCATAGCAGTGTGCTGCACAATACAATACAAAGACAATAGCAAGCCGTGACAAACTAGACTTTCTAATATCACAGTTTTATTTATTCCCAAGCCTTTAACATCTAAGGTTAGCGACTACATGACTCCCGTAGTTTTGGGTCATTTAAGAACTATGGAGATTTGTTGCTATGCCTTGCTATACTCTGATTTTACAATGTAAAGTCTCCTCTACACAATGCTAGTCTGTGTCTGGGGGAGGAGATCAACGCAGAGCTATGACAAAGTTAAGAGTAAGGCTGCTCCTTTTGTCCTTCACACTCGGAGGAGCTTGAAGAACTCCTCGTCTTCATGCTCCATTCACCAGCTGACTTCTAGAGCTGGCCTCCCCTGACTGAGCCACAAACACACCGCCGCTCACCTCATTATAAGCGCACATAGCACACCTTCCACTGAGACCAAATGCCTTTTGTGTTAGCGCATCTAAACATTGCGGTTACATTATTCCAGTATACAAAATCGTGTTAAATGCAATGCTAATATTAATAATTATTTAAAGGGGTCCTATTATGCTCTTTTACAAAGTCTTGATTTTGTTTCGGGGGTGTACTAGAACAGGCTCTCATACTAGGTTGTTCGAAAAAACATTATTTTTCACATATTTTACATATTCCAACACCTCTCTCCCCATTCTGGCATGAACGGCTCAAAAAGTTCCTGTATCAAATGAAGGCCCGCCTTCTGAAATACGAAATGTGCTGTGATTGGTTAGCTGGGCCAGTGTGTGTTGTGATTGGCAGCACTCGGCGCCTGGTCGGGAAATGTCATGCCCCTTACCATAGTCGACTGCCGGCTTCAGTGTAAACATTGCGTCAAAATCAAATCAATTTGAACGCGATTTAAACCCGGATGATTGTAACCACTCTAAGTTCCTCTGCCTTGGGAAAGCTAGCGTGTGGCCAACATAGTGATAACACTCGTTGCCTTCTCTAGTGCAGCTCACCCAGGTCTCATCTCATTCGTCGATCTTTGTGATATCACAAATCCCAGAAAATATCCGTTGTAGTCCAAACTAGTCATTCGTTGTAGTTTTTGAAAAGTGATATTTCCTTTTGAAGTGGACTTTGAGCTTTGTAACTTTGCAGATCTTTTTTATGCTCAAACAGCCACATTACAGACTAACTAAAGTTGAAAAGTGAAAAAACATAATAGCACCCCTTTAACATTATAATTTTAATGACCATTCATTTGTGCATGCATTACACACTTGCACAATTTTTTCTGGTCTACATTATCATGTGTCTAGATGAACACTTGTCGCGATGTTTTTTTCAGCACCTTACCGACATGATTCTCCATACATGGATTTTTAAAAAACTTTATATGTTCCTTGGGTTTACTTTATGATTTTAAAAATTTTTTTTTGTTTGCACAAAAAAAAATGTTGAAAAATTTATTTTCAAACCCTCAATTCTGCCTCTGTCTAAACAGGCCTGTTTTAAAGGACGGTCCATTTTAGGCTTGCCAGTAATCAGACACTGTTATGACTGGCTAAAGTCACTGCATAGGAAACTGTATAAATGGCCCCCTCGCTATTGCATGTGAGTGTTTGACACATGAAACAAATCTTTAATTCCATACAAACATTAATGAAATCTGTTACTTAGGTTGTTGATAAGCTGCATTCAGATTCTAGTACCCCGATTCATCTTACAATCAGTTTCTTTTAACTCTCCAGACACTGTGCCTCGTTTACAAAACAAAATACTCTGAACAATCCTTAGACATGATACGGGGTGCCATTAAAAATAAACTATCCATTGTTCCTTATGCTGGGATCCTTCTGATATCTGTACAAAGATGCGAACGAGTCGTTTAAACCAAACACGTCAAAGCGAAAGCTCTTTCACTCAATTTGTCATATTGACGACAGACTCAAGCACGTGGACTGTGTCAGAAAGCCAACGTGCATCTGTATACCTTATCCAGTGTAGACAAGATAACGGCAGTGATTGTAATTTTTATTTGCTTTTGACACAACGCGACGGCAGCGTAATTCAAGTGTCAAGCACATTAAGTGGCTGAACGCCAATGGGAGGGACCTATGGTGAGAAGATGACTATTCGTCAATGCTTTGTTCTGGAGGCAGTGTTTATACAAATGTTTGTGCCTGGGTGACGTCATCTTGCACCATAGAACCAAAACGAGCTGTTTTTGGAGCTTGAATAAATGCGGTGTTTATAATGAGGAGGATGTTTTAAGCTATAAAACTTGCAGAATGTTTTAATGGTACAAAGACCTCTTATATGCCAAAAGATCAATGCAAATTTGATTTCTCATGTCATGACCCCTTTAAGACGTCATAAGCGAATGGCCCATTTATATAACTACATATTTTTTGTGCAATTTTATATCCTTAATGCTCATATTATAGTGTCCCACGATACAATTTAGTGAGGCTAATTATCCGATGCAGAGAAATGGGGTGGCGATAAAATAATGATAGGTATGTATGAGAACTAATGAGAATCTGGTGACCCTGGACCACAAAACACCGGTCTTAGTTGCGCACGGGGATTTTTGTAGCATAGCCAAAAAAATACATTGCATTAGGGTCAAAATTATATATCTTTATATGCAAAAATCATTATGAAGGATCATGTTCCCATGAAGATATTTTTGTAATTTCCTACCATAATAGAATCAAAACTTATTTTTTGATTAGGTATCTGCATTTGCCTAATAACTTCCATTTGGAACAACTTTAAAGGCGATTTTCTCATATTTTGCACTCTCAAATTCCAGATTTTCAAATAGTTGTATCTCAGTCGAATATTGTCCTATCCTAACAAACCACACATCAATGGATAGCGTATTTATTCACCTTTCAGATGATGTATAAATCTCAATTTTGAAAAATGTACACTTAAGACTGGTTTTGTGGTCCAGGGTCAAATATGCTGAAATTACACAAAGATTTTAACACAATATTTACTTGATATTTACAGGTATACTGCAAACATTTGTATTAAAAATCATTCCAATAACAAGGCGAATATAAAGATCTGTAATGCTGCTTCTGTCTAAGCCAAACTTACGATAATCTCAAAATGGCCAATTGTCTTCCGATATAGAATTTCAAATTCAACTTCATGTCAGTCCAAACTCATATGACTTCCTTTCTTTTGTGGAACACCATCTGCTGTTAAGTTCCACAAAAGCCATAAAAGCATCATAAACGTAGTCCATGTGTGCGGTATTTTATATCGGAAGTCATAGAATAGCTTTGTATGAGTCACAAGCTAAAATTTAAGTCATTATTCATTGAAAGTGACATGGTGACAGGCATGGTCACCATTCACTTTCATTGTATGGCAATGTGCACACGCTACCAAACATCTCATTTTAGTTTTTTATGGAAAGGGTGAATAAAAAATGACCAAATTTAAATTTTTAAGTGAAATATTCCTAAAAGGTTAACTGTCTTAACCTCAACAAGCATTAACCTGAGTGGGACCCATTGTAGTATATAGTGCAATACTTACAAATAGTGTTGTGTGTGTGTGTTTGTGGGGGTACTAAAGAACCCATACCTGGAGGGCTTTCATTTTCTGGTTGTTCTGGTTGGAGAGGGTCTGGAAGCGGGCCAGCTCTGCCTGGCTGTAGACGCTGCGGTGTTTGAAGTATTTTAGCATGGCTTTGTGCATCCTCTTCTGCAACAAAGAAAGCTGGGGAAGAAAGAAAGAAAGAGAGAGAGAGAGAGAGAGAGAGAGAGAGAGAGAGAGAGAGAAAGAGAGGGGGAATTGTAAGGCAGATATGAAATAATGGCAGGTTCGAAGAATGATGAGGGGTAATAGAGAAAGCAGTCAATAGCCCTTCTGCAGTACACGGGGCTGACAGGAATTTCACAGTCTCTTGCTCTCCCTGCCCACTCATGTGCACTGGGCGGAAACCAGTCACATCTGGCTGCCAGGATGGGGGGTTAATTTTCTCTAAATGCTTCAGCGGTTTTGTTCTAGCTCAGGCAAACTCGGTGACTGCAAAGCTGATGAGTAAAATATTTCGACTTCACTCCCTTTAACTTTATACCAATCCCCTCCAGACATATTTTACACATACACAAAAAGTCATGAACCCCCTGCCGCAACAAGAAATTATTCCGAGTATACTGGGAAAAAAAAAATGAGAGAGAGAGTGTGTGTGTGTGAGAGAGAGAGAGACAGAGAAGAAAGAAAGAAAGAAAGCATGCTGCTCTCTTTATTATTTGTGCAATTTTCCAGAAAAAAAGCGGGTTTCAATTCAGAGGGATGTCGTCCCTTGTTTCGCCCCATCTCTTTCTCTCTTCCTTTAAGCTTATCATTGCTTGGCAATGTGTTCTTCGGAGCATGAAAAAACTAAAGCGAATTAGCTCAGCCTTTAACTGAACGAGTACAAAAAATGTCCTTTATGGAGCTGTGTCAAAACCTGTACTATCCTATTAATGCTACAAGTAACAATAGTTACAATATACTGTAGAAAGATGTCGTCAAAAAACAATGATATCAGAAAGGCGCCAGGCAAAGTGATGCAAGATACTATCCTCATCCGTGCCTTCTGTTGTCTGTACAGTATCTGTGCTCGTGTAACAACTCGACTTGGCATGTCCGAGATGTATACAATGCAATTTCTGTTAGGCCTTGAGGGTTACCTTTTGTTTACAAGCACTAAAGTGATTCTGGAAGTTTAGGTAGGCCCATGGGTTGTACATTTAACCACTGCAAGGGGGCGCTCTAGCTCTCCTATTCAGACTAAACTGGCAAATCCAACTAAACTGGCAAAATGCCACTGTATATGTTAACCTGTATTATATATAAAAGTGATCTATTGAGATTAAGGACATAGTTGCAGTGTCCATTATAGCAGTTATGCTACACCCTTAAAAATAAAGGTGCTTCACGATGCCATAGAAGAACCTTTTTGTCTAAAACCTTTTGTCTTTAACATCTGAAGACCTTTCTGTTTCACAAAAGGTTTTTTGTGGCGAAAGAAGGTTCTTCAGATTATAAAAAGGTAAGAAAGAGATGGTTCTTTAAAGAACCTGTTAACTGAATCGTTCTTTGTGGAACCAAAAATCAAGCGTAGCGTTAGTTCTGGCAGGTCACGTTAGTCAAGCTCGCATCAGCTGACTATCAGCTGATCCCCATCTACCTATGGGAATACGACACCTATCTAAGCATTCATATATAAGGTCCCTCAGTATCATCAGCAGTTTTCGCATTGCTCAATAGCTATTTACCCTCCTCCATCCCCAGCTCCTCCTCTGTCTGTCGGGATTCAGCCTTCTGATTCTCCTTTGAATCAGACTAATTCTAAAATGTGTACATAATTATTGAACTTTAACAATATCTGCAATGCATTTATGTTGGTTCTGTTCTGTTTACCCTGGGGGGTTATCGCTGCTCTCCCTGCTCTCATCCATGCTAGGCTGCATGGATGCGCAGGGAGTTCTTGCCCAGAACAGAACCATACCGCCAAACCAAACCTTATGCGTAGTATCTATCATTTTTTGACGATAGTGGTCCTGACAGAAATGGTTCTTCTATGGCATCGCTTGAAGAACCTTTTAAGCAACCTTTTATTTTTAAGAGTGTAGACATATATTTGGAGCTACAGTCAAATGATAAAAGTGCAAAACAAAGAAGTTTGTCAGCATAACAAAGGATGCCACATAAATAATTAAACGCCATCTGTCACTAGCACATTAATGCAGATATTTAGACTCCTTTTATAGCATTTTTTAGCTGTAAAAAAGAATGAAAAGTATAATAGTTAAATGGTAACTGAAATTTAACTAGCACTTTAGTACCAAATAAAACAGCATAAAATGTTAAATATAATGGTAATTATGAAAACAACTGTATTAGGTGTCATTGCATTGTACTCTACTCTCATTGACCAATTTAATTCCCACTTTTAATTATACATCATATATTATATTTTTGCCATATAATTAAAAGTGGGAAGGTCAGTAAGTATTATTATACTTTTTTGTTTTCTGTTGTGGATTTAAAAAAAAAAATCTTACTTGGGCAATGAAGTAAATTCTAATTCTAATGCATATAAATTGCATACTGAACTAATCAGATTTAGCAAGTCGTCACTAATATATAGCCACATAAACAGTGCTTGGAAACACCATCTGAATCTATCTCTCTTGATAAATGTGGTGCCACAATTTCATACATATGGAGCAGGTGTTTTAATAGACATCTGATAAATATACATTCTATTCAAACTATTCCTAATAGACACCTTATACATACTCGGCATGGCTTGGAAAACCTTTCAAAATGGTAAGCCGTCATAAGAATCCATATTAAATTGAGCACAGCTCGGCCTATGTGTCCTTACAGGTACGTATGGAACTATAAGAAGAGCTTGTCGTAAACCTCTAAGAAATGCAACTACATTCGCTCTGAAGGAGAGAAAGCCGTACCAGACTTGAAATAAACAACAAACTGTAAAAAGGCTGAATACTGAGTAAAAGAAAATCAGGCTTTGATCACGAGCGTGGAGAATCCCGTCCACAGGATTTGCCTTTTGCATGCATTTCTCACTTGATAACATTCATGTAGTTAGATGAGGAGTTGTACGAGTATTAGTCTTTTGGGGAACAAACAATGTGTCTTGCTCTTCAGTAGAGTTTTACCATCAGCGCTAGAATAACAAATCATATTAAAATGATCTACAGCTCAAAAAAATGCTATATAAAGTGACAGATTATGTCTAGTTCAGTATAACTAGTGATAATCTCAAGCAACAACAATGGTACTATTACAATAACGATCTGTGGACTAATGTCACAAAGACACAAAGCTTTAAAGCTGAATTTTTTTTGGTTTAAATAGTTTCTCCAATCTTAGCTTAATATGCAGACAACTGTAAGTCAATCATTTATAGGTCGATTGTTACAAAAAAATATAAAATATAAAGTAAAAAAAAATATTGGATTTATTCATGCTAAATATATAAACCTGGGTATTGTGTATTTAAAGGGGTCCTATTATGCTTTTTCACTTTTTGAATTTTCGTCAGTGTGTAGTGTGTATTTTTGGGCATAAAAAAATATCTACAAAGGCTCATTTGGACTACAGCTTTGTTTTCCGGGGTTTTTGTGATGTCACAAAGTGGTCCATTAGAATATCATTAAAATAAATCCCGCCTACAGAAATTCGAATGGTTGGGGGGTGGGGGCTAAGGAATCTACGGGATGAGGTCGTAGTTAGAGCACTTGGTTGAGTGAGTGCATCAGACGAGACGATGAAGAAGAAGTGCTGCTGTAGCCTCAAGTTTTCGCAAGTTATTACACATGCACCTGAATAATTATGTATGTAAATATGTATGTTACAATTATGCAAATGTTTTTATAAATTGCTGACAGTACAATACTGGACAATGATGTAATCTGCAGAATTTACACTTCAATTATGAGACTATGGTATAAATAAATTCAACTATATAACAGTTTCACTGCAATTTATCTTATAATGTTAGAATTAAAGAACAATAAACATAATACATATTACCGTTGCACTTATCTGTACAAAGTAAATGCAGTTATTTTTAAGCAGTTGTTGACATCCTATCTAAAACGTGATTTAGCCAAAAAACAACAACAATAACGTTACCACTCTAATACGTCTTGCAATATCTGTGCGTGCAAAGGTTCTGCGCGATCCTCTTGTTCAATATTATCGGGGTCTCAATCCGGCTCAAATTGATATTATCGGAATCGCAATATTGAAGCCATCCTTAACTATACCGGAGCAGATGGAACTTGCTGCTTTGGCAAGGGGCGGGGCAGTACTGAAACACCGTCTAAGCTGTTCACCAATCACAACGCACTGGGACAGCTAACCAATCACAACACATTTCGTTTTTCAGAAGGTGGGCCTTCATCAAACATGGAACTAATCGAGCCGTTTGTGCCAGGCTGGGGAGAAAGGTATTGTAATAATGTAAATTATGTGAAAAATAATGCGTTTTTCGAACCACCAAGCATGAGAGCATGTTCTAGTACACCCCCAAAACAAAATCAAGACTTTGTAAAAGAGCATAATAGAACCCCTTTAAAATACATTAACTTTATTAGTATTATTACTGAAATCTTACTGGTTCCATTAATGTATGACTGACAAATATGCATCACATTAAGTTTATTCGTTTTTCTAGTTAGGTTAAAACTGTGCAATCCAAAATGATGGAAATTTTTTATGCAATTAAAATACTTAAGCCTAAATATTTTTGAGTACACTAACTCCTGTTTGTGCATCGCAACCAAACTATGTTCCACCAATGGCAAATGAGGGAAACCTGTCCGAACACAGTCATTATTTTTTACAGTTCTTTTACATGGCATAGAAATTACACTCTTCAGCAGCACCTGAAAACATCTTTACATTGAGAAGTGTTTGTTGCTATACCAAAATACACAGCCAAAAACACACTTATATAATGTTGTTTGGAAATGACTAATGCACTGCACTCCATAGGTACACACTGCACTTGCACACTGCAGCGTTGATGAATACCAGCAAAACCACCCATCCTTTAGTGATGGACGTACATGTCATATTAGCATTTTCCCAAACGTTCCTGAGATGCTGGTTTTTGAGAGCGTTTGCATCTGCTATGTGACTGTTTCCACTCGCTGCTATGTGAGATGGAATAAACACACATGCACGCCAGAGCAACGCTGTCATGAAGCTTATCTCATCGTGATTAGATTACTGCAGTGGCCTCCTAGCTGACTGCCCAACTAAAACCAACCACCTATGACAGGCTGCATGGAGTATGCGATCATACGCTAGTCCACGCAGACCTCTCTCTCATCACTATTTTGCATGCCTGCAGTCTATCTCTGATGACAAAGATAGACAACCACATCATTCACACATGCAGAAAATAGCCTTGATGTATACACATATGGAAGGAGCCGCAGGGAAAGAAATGTGTTTGTGGTAATGAGAGTTACCTGTTTGTGATCTTGGATGTAGGCCTCTGCTCTGTTTCTTCTGTCAAAAACATAAACGGCTTCTTGTCTGGCAATCATCAGAGCTTTCTGCAGCTCGTGATACTCCTGCGCTAACTTCAGATTGTCTTTTAGGGCTTCCTGTAGATTAACCTGGAACAGATTTGCACAGGATGCTCTCCATCAGCTTCTGAGAGACTCTAACATGTATAAGATACCATTAAAAAGTAGGACAAAGAATGAACAGTGAGCCCTATTTGAAAAGAATATTTCACCCAAAAATTGTAAACACATTTGTGTCATCTCAAACCTGCATGGCTTTCAAATTATTTCAAAAAGATATTCAAGAAGAGACGTACTTTTCCATGCAATTACAATGAATCAGGGCTGAAGCTTCATTAAAGGACACAAAAGCTGATTAAATGACTTATGCACTATATTTCAACTGTTCTGAAGTCTGAAGAGGAACAGACCAAAATTTAAGTTATTCACTGATAATCTTGCCCTCCAGTGGGCTGTTAACCTCTGTCACCGGATCATTGAGTCAGTGAGTTGAACTTGAGAACTGGATTAGTCCGATTCATGAACAAATCATTCAGTTTTGTGAACTGGATCAACTGATTCATTAAAAACATCTGATTCAAAAGAACGATTAGATCATGACTAGACATTGCAACTTTCATCATGAACTCACATGAATGTACCAAAGGCACTTAAATGTAGGTTTATTTCCCACTTTTATGATACACAAAAAAAAAAGAAAATGTTTTGAAACTAAGTCTTTCTGCTTCAAAATGTCACTTTTAATTCAATGCGTTACTTGCTGTTTCTTTGTGATTAATTTTGAAATTTACTAGCAATGAATATTGTTTCTACACCATTTTTTACTATACCATTTGCAGTACTTCTGCATTATTTGAACAACATGCAAACTGATTTCCCATTTACTTTTGGCAGACCTTTTATCCAAAGCGACTACTTCAATCATTTTATCAATATGCACAATCCCACAACCTTCACATTTCACTTTGGGACCAGTTGGTGGACAGTAATTGCAAAAACGGCAATAAAATTACAGTAGTTTGGTGAAAGACAGCATTTGAATTAGGTTTTATTTTTAGCTTTCATTTATTTTAATATTTATTATAATTGTAACAATTTTGCTGTGCTTTTATCATTTTCATTAGTATTTATTTTTAAATATCACTAATTAGTTTTAATTATTTTTATTTCCGTTTTAGTTTTTTGATTATTCAAGTATTTTAGGTCTTCAACTTACCTATCAGGGCAACTTTTATTTATATTTATATTAGATATATATATATATATATATATATTATTCCATCTAATATTATATTCTTATTTTAGCTTTAGTTCAATTATAAAAAATATTTTAAATAGTTTCAGTTTTAGTTAACGATAATAATCCTGCACAAAAGCACTTATTTTGATATTTTGTGCATGCAGTGCAGTAACTTTCAATCATTTTTCAGTGTTGCTTAGGTGTTCTCATATTTTGCATGTTTCTTTGCATTTCTTTTTGCATTTGGCATGATTTACGCTAAAACGAATCCTCTTAGAATGCAGTAACTCTAGTAATCATACAGCACTTGAGGATGTAAACAAATTATGATAAATAAGTGTTTGATTTGCTTGTCTCCACAATCTCCACAACCCTGTGTCAGCATCGGAAACGTGGAGAGAGAGCTATGGAAAGAAAGATGGAGAGAGAAATAGAAGAACATTTTCTGCTCTACCTGAGAATAAGGAATAATGAAGTGTGTCTGGGCAGTAAAACGACCCAGCGCTAAACTGATGAGTTTAACCCAGCACCGAGAGTGGCAGTAAACATGACAAATGTTGGCTATTGATTTAAAGCTTAATTACTGCATGCAGTGCTGACAAAACCCGTCTGATGCACCTCTGAAATGTAAATGGGACAAATTACACTTCATTGGCCATAAGAAACTGATGGTGTCTGCACTTTGCATCCTACTGCTTTTCTACTCACTGAGCGTCTGACTTCATCAAGTAAACAAGCTACATGAGAATATGATGAGGGGAGAGAAAAAACCCAATTCAGTTTGTGAGGAAGTCACAGTGGAGTGTGTCCATAAGTGCAAGATACATTTAACGCATCTCGACTGATCGTGAAAGGAAATGCACAACTGTTTAAAATGTTATGAGGTTATAATCCGTGTTGTACAGTAAGTCAAAGCAAAAAACCCTGTTTACTTGCTTTATTCACATTCCTTGTCTTACTGAGATCAATTAATCGGTGCTAGTTATTCCAACCGGAAAAAAATATAAAAAAAAAAATATATAATAATGTGTTGTTCAACACTGCACTTTTTTTCATTGAATATTCACTCAGAAATACTTTACACTATGGAAGTAAAATGGGTTGCGAAACACATGGGTAAGTGTAATTTGACATTGACCTTAATGGATGAGTGACAATGCAAAGGTCATGGCATGATTCCCAAGGAATAACACATGCGGGGATGAAACTGTCTGCTGGGGATTAAAAAGCACCTGCCAATGTGCAGACAGATCGGGAATGATGAAGTAAAAGGTATGTATTGGGAATGCTATTCAATTATTAAATAATCTAAAATAAAGAAAGGTCTAAAATTGAAAATCATCTATGAATGCATATATATATATATATATATAATATATATATAACACGAAAAATTATAAACGCAACGCAACTTTTGTTTTTGCCCCCATTTTTCATGCGCTGAACTCAAAGATCTAAGATTTTTTCTATGTACACAAAAGGCCTATTTCTCTCAAATATTGTTCACAAATCTGTCTAAATCTGTGTTAGTGAGCACTTCTCCTTTGCCGAGATAATCCATCCACCTCACAGGTGTGGAATATCAAGAGGCTGATTAGACAGCTTGATTATTGCACAGGTGTGCCTTAGGATGGCCACAATAAAAGGCCACTCTAAACTGTGCAGTTTTACTGTATTGGGGGGTCCGTTGCAACACATCTCCTTCGCATAGAGTTGATCAGGTTGTTGATTGTGGCCTGTGGAATGTTGGTCCACTCCTCTTCAATGGCTGTGCGAAATTGCTGGATATTGGCAGGAACTGAGAACTGATCCAGAGCATCCCAAACATGCTCAATGGGTGACATGTCTGGTGAGTATGCTGGCCATGCAAGAACTGGAATGTTTTCAGCTTCCAGGAATTGTGTAAAGATCCTTGCAACATGGGGCCGTGCATTATCATGCTGCAACATGATGGTCGTGGATGAATGGCACAACAAGGGGCCTCAGGATCTCATCACGGTATCATTGTGCATTCAAAATGCCATCAATAAAAAAACACCTGTGTTCGTTGTCCATAACATACGCCTGCCCATACCATAACCCCACCGCCACCATGGGCCACTCGATCCACAACGTTGACATCAGCAAAGCGCTCACCCACACGACGCCATACACGCTGTCTGCCATCTGCCTTGTACAGTGAAAACTGGGATTCATCCGTGAAGAGAGCACCTCTCCAAAGTTCCAGACGCCATAGAATGTGAGCATTTGCCCGCTCAAGTCGGTTACGACGACAAACTGCTGTTAGGTCGAGACCCCGATGAGGACGACGCGCATGCAGATGAGCTTCCCTGAGATGGTTTCTGACAGTTTGTGCAGAAATTATTAGGTTATGCAAACCGATTGTTGCACCAGCTGTCCAGGTGGCTGGTCTCAGACGATCTTGGAGGTGAAGATGCTGGATGTGGAGGTCCTGGGCTGGTGTGGTTACACGTGGTCTGCGGTTGTGAGGCCGGTTGGATGTACTGCCAAATTCTCTGAAACGCCTTTGGAGACGCCTTGTGTTAGAGAAATGAACATTCAATTCACGGCAACAGCTCTGGTGGACATTCCTGCAGTCAGCATGCCAATGCATGCTCCCTCAAAACTTGCGACAACTGTGGCATTGTGCTGTGTGATAAAACTGCACATTTTAGAGTGGCATTTATTGTGGCCAGCCTAAGGCACACCTGTGCAATAATAATGCTGTCTAATCAGCATCTTAATATGCCACACCTGTGAAGTGGATGGATAATCTCGGCAAAGGAGAAGTGCTCACTAACACAGATTTAGACAGATTTGTGAACAATATTTGAGAGAAATAGGCCTTTTGTGTACATAGAAAAAGTCTTAGATCTTTGAGTTCAGCTCATGAAAAATGGGGGCAAAAACAAAAGTGTTGAGTTTATAATTGTGTTCAGGGTGTGTGTATATATATACGTATATATATATATATATAGAGATGAGATGAGAGAGAAGAGCGCAAATTCAATTATTTTTCTTAATTTTCTTAATCTACCCAACAATTGTTCTTTTCTTATTTTATGAAAGTGTTAATGTCCATATTTTAAGCATAAACCTTACTAAATTTGGCCTATAGCCTTATCTGTTGCCACCTCAGACAAAAAAAAAAAAACATTAAACAAAAAATAAAATAATAAACAAAATAAAACAGGTAATTGTGAGAGAAATTTTGAAATAAGAAATAGTCATATTGTGAGATTGATACAGTTTAAGTACATGAAATAAAATTTCAATTAGGCAATTAAAAAAACAAAAAAACATTGCATGCAATGACATTGCAAGTTATCTTTAAGACATAAAGCCAAAATCACAATTATGGTTTTATTTTTAATGTTCACTTCCATATAATCATGTCTTTTATGAACAAATCAAGAAAAAAATCTGTGTATCCAAAAAACAAAAAGCCTTTTTCTAATAAGCGTATCCCTCTCATCTAAAACACATGACGCTGCGGTCGTCATCCGGTGTTGTGCGTCACTATCTATATTTCCTATGTTCATTAACATCTCATGACTGTGACGTCCCAACGATGCGCCTCAGGTCAATCGAAGGCACTCTTGACACAGTCTCTCTTTGTTGGAAATGTTTAAAGTCGAATCGTTTCTGCGATGAATCTTTGTGCTGCTTTATTGTTTCCTGTGAGAAGTCTAAAGAGACTCTCTGCTCTGCTGCCCTGCAGCAAGTTAATGGCAGACTGGCTCTATGAGGGAGGACTTTTAATTCGGCTCCTGTCTCGCACCAACAACTTGTTTGGAGTTTGCTGCTTCTGCGCGCATGGCGGATTAAGCCCCATTGCCTTTTCTTGTTTTGAACTAATGCATTCTTGATCACCGTTTAATGAAACTATATACCACATGGCGATTTCACATTAGATAAGCCATGTGAGACTTTCATCAGGCGCCGGGCTCTGACTGAGGCCATAATCCCGAAACTCAACTTCCCCAATAAATAGCTTTTCCCTCCGAAAATGAAGTGATAATACGTGGGTTTCATGCAAAACATAACATATTATCTCTGACAAAAAATTATAAGAGCTTTCATCAAATGATTAGAGGAAATGTTTGTAGAGGTGTGATACTGAGTGACGGATATTCTGGAGCAAAGGTGTAATACAATTTGCTTTACTTGAAACATTAGGGATTTCAATTGTGGATATCAGAAGACACACAGACAATATTAATGTACTGACAGTGTTTAAAAAAATAAACTCTTGTTCTCATGTACAACTTTAGGAATGAATTTGCGGAAATCTTTGTGAATTCAACTGAATTCAATACACAAGTGACACAATCCTATAGGGGGAAATTTGGTCCAAGAAAGACTGTTTAATTTCAAATGTATTTATAAATGAAATACTGGTGGGACTAATGAGGGCAAATTTAATTCTCTTAAAAGCTATATATATATATGTATATATATATGTAATCATCTTATGAATAGCATAAATTTAACAGCCTCTGATGTAACATTTTTACTTAAATATTAAAAATTAAATATTTAAACATGTTACTGTATATCTATATCTATCCATCCTCCATCGAGAACACCAACCACACCACACACACACACACACAAATTAAAATCTACTCGTGAATAGCATAAATTCAATAGCCTCTAAACCTTAAAGGATTCGTAACGTTTGTACATTTTTAAAGTTGTTCATACATAAAATAGTTAGCATTTTTGATGTTATTAATACATTATTATTGTACATTTCCAAACATATGAAAATATATGTATGCTAGAACCACACTTATTGTGCATATAACTGCAGATATGATTATCATAAAGCTGCTGTCTACACAACCAATGAGCTAACAGTAGATAATACTGGACAAAAGGCTTTTTGTTACATATGTTTTGTTCTCAGTGTCTTGAAATATATCATTTGGTATCACTGGGTATTCCATAGAAATGACACGGTGCATCATCATACAAAGGAAATCTAAATATTTATAAAGGTAATTTCAGCTTGAATGGTGATTGGAGCACATCAAATCCCCTAACCTATCAAATGCACTCATGCTCGTTCGGCTTCAGCTGATCTGTTTTCTGATATGTAAAGAAAACATTTGTTAACCTGGATTATAAGTATTTAAATAGCAAAGCTGATCTAGGATCAGCCCATATAGGAAGCCCTGACAAAATAATCTTGACATAAATGTAAATATGAAAGAAAGGGTTCTTAACCTCTGTGTCCTTCATGACATCCCGGCGTTGAGTGAACAGTGCTGAGTGAATTTGTGCATGATGAGACTTCCTCTGTTTCCAGGAAGCTATATCCCTGTGCACGTTACCCATCACTACTGTGGCTGTCCCATGTTTGAACGCCATAGTGTCTGACAAACCCCTGAAAAAGACAACAAATAAAAACAAGCATGGAGGTCTAATATATATATATATGGTCAGACATATATTATGAACAGTATTTCTTACTGTAGCTCTGCTATAAGATGCGGCATAGTGCTGATGGTTTGCTCCATCATGTCAGTCTCTTGCTTTAGCTCTTTCGACTTCAGGTCAAGCTCCTTGATCCGGTTTGAAATCTCCTCATACCTCAATGCCATCAAACTAAGGCTTTCCTAATAACAAATAACATACTGTGATAAAAGGAATAAATATGGAATAATTTAATCCATTTTCAAGATTTAAGTAAGCTTTTTAAGTACAAATCTGCAGTATTGTTGTATATGAAAGACATTTAGGTAACACTTTACTATTAACCAATTACTTATTAGCATGCCTATTATTAACATATTGGCTGTTTATTAGTACTTATAAAGCACATATTCTGCATGACCATATTCTACATACCTAATCCTAGCCAATACCTTAACTTAACAAATACCTTACTAACTATAATAAGCAGTAAATCAGGAGTTTATTGAGGCAAAAGTCATAGTTAGTGGTTTGTTAAGGGCAAGAATTGGACCTCAAAATAAAGTGTGACTGACATTTATAACTCATCAAGTTTAACAAATCAAGTATAATTTGATTTTCACCTTCACAGAATTAAAACATTCCTGATAGTGCTTCTTTTTCTTCTCAAAATCATCAGAGAGGCTTCTGTGTGCAGTGTGCATATCTCTTAGTTTGGCTTTTAAGTTTTCAATTGTCTGAGAATAAAAGAAATAAAAAGAATGAATATATAAAAAAAGAGAAAATACATACGTATGCAACTGATAACTTTAGTCACGTTTACTTAACTCAATAATAACTTGACTGGACCTTACAGTCAACATGAATCGATACTGACCCTATTTACTTTCTTAATATATTACTTTGCCCAATTCATCAGTGTTCATCACCAAAATGTAAAAACGTTTTCAACCTAATTTTTCTCTTCCTCTCATGTAACAAAAGCCACATAGGTGGGAAAATAACATTAACCAATAATATCATAGCCTAACATGTTAGATCTAATCAAATGCAAACAATGAATACTATATTTTAAGCTGAATCAGATGTACCTCAGATTTCTCTGTATATATCTGTCTCAGTTGCTCCACCTCAGTCTCCAGTTGAGCGGCTGTAGACAAAGTGTCTTCATACTTTTTCTGCAGCTCACCTTTCACCCTCTCGCAGTCTTTTTGTTCACGGATATATTTGGCTGCCTCTGCGTCCCTATTACCCTGAACATATCAATTCCAAACATTAACAGACACAGACTACTGCAACACTGACATTGCTTCTTCATTTATCATCAATTTATTTATTCATTTATTTAATCATGTAAAGACGTATTCATAAGGAACATCTGGTTTTACCTTGAGAATATCTAAGGTGGTCATTTCAGTCATTATCAGGCTCTTCATTTTGTCGATCTCTTTCTGCCCACCAAAAAGAAAAGACATCAAAATCACTCGATTAGGAAGCAAAACTTGGCAAACAAGACAAAAACAAAATCCAAAGCAGCTCAGAAATGACTACAGTATAATTCCCTATAAACATGTTATCTTAACAATTGTCAAAAGAGACCAATAAAGACATTAAACTACTGTAATCAACCAATACTGCTAAACCTCTTATGTAAAATAATAGTTTACGTAACTGTTTATTAGTTATATAAGTAAATATTTACTCGCCTTCATGTTGTTCTAAGTAATTTTTTTCTATAGAACACAAAAGGATAAAAGCTACAGCAGATGAAAAGATATTTAGTGAATAGGAACTTATATTTCGGTGCGTTCCTCAAATAAAGCCATTGTATGACTTCAGAAAACTTGGAATATAAAGTATTAGTCATATGTACTAATTTTTGGTGTTTTAATGCCATTTTTGTGCTTTTTAGAGTGTTTCACAGTGATGACACAAAAAAACCCATTTTTGGTTCCCAAAAGAACCATTCAGTGAACAGTTCTTAATTTTTTTTTCTTAATTTGAAGAACATTTTAATAGACTTGAAGAACCATTTTCACTACAAATAAACTTTTGGAAGTGGAAAAGTTTCCATAAATGTTAAAGGTTCTTTATGGAACCATCAATGCCAATAAAGAACCACTAGTTGTATGCGTTTTGACAGAATTCTTGTGGAATGTCATGAGGGTGCATAAATGATGATAGAATTTTTATTTTTGTATCCAGGGGCTACACATTTGTTCATGGAGTAATCTTGCTCATAAACTCATCTGTAAATTTGAACGGGGCAGGTGTCCTCTTACTCTGTTCTTCAGCTCCTCCAGAAAGGTTTGGCGTTCTAGACAGTCCAGCTTGGCTTTGGTGTCCAAGTGTACAGCAGACACCTGGTCAAACTCGGCTTTGACCGGTTTCCACTGCTTCTCGCTCAAACCGATCTTCAGCAGGACATGCTCACGATCCTTCAGTAGCTTTCTCACAGCCTGTTCACTGGAACAAAACGGCCACAAACAACATCATAAAACACAGTCCGTCCCCCGAGATCCACACCACGATGTACAGCAGCCTGCTCACAAAAATGCTTGCACAGCATTCAGCAAATTTCACAACTGGAAATGAAAATGCTCTAAATACAGTAGGCCTATGTGACATCCAACTGATTACACAAGATGTGCCAAATCAAAGATTAATTACTGCAATAGTTATGACACAACGCTTAGTTTAGTTCAGAATGCATTACATTAATAACAAGCTGCCTGATTCTTGTAAAAACTCAAGCATTTACACAAAATTTAACAAACTGCAGTTTGTTTACAGCAATATCAGTTAAACAAGGTATTTTTAGCAGCTTTCCTCACCTAATTATTTCATGAAGCAAGCCAACTACAGCATTCAAATTCAAAATACTTCATTAAAACTTAATACCAAAATAAATATAAATACACTGAACAAAATTATAAACGGAACACTTTTGTTTTTGCCCCCATTTTTCATGAGCTGAACTCAAAGATCTAAGACTTTTCTATGTACACAAAAGGCCTATTTCTCTCAAATATTGTTCACAAATCTGTCTAAATCTGTGTTAGTGAGCACTTCTACTTTGCCGAGATAATCCATCCACCTCACAGGTGTGGCATATCAAGATGCTGATTAGACAGCATGATTATTGCACAGGTGTGCCTTAGGCTGGCCACAATAAAAGGCCACTCTAAAATGTGCAGTTTTATCACACAGCACAATGCCACAAATGTCGCAAGTTTTGAGGGAGCGTGCAAATGGCATGCTGACTGCAGGAATGTCCACCAGAGCTGTTGCCCTTGAATTGAATGTTAATTTCTCTACCAAAAGCAGTCTACAAAGGCGTTTCAGAGAATTTGGCAGAACATCCAACCGGCCTCACAACCGCAGACCACGTGTAACCACACCAGCCCAGGACCTCCACATCCAGCATCTTCACCTCCAAGATCGTCTGAGACCAGCCACCCGGACAGCTGCTGCAACAATCGGTTTGCATAACCAAAGAATTTCTGCACAAACTGTCAGAAACCGTCTCAGGGAAGCTCATCTGCATGCTCGTCATCCTCATCGGGGTCTCGACCTGACTGCAGTTCGTCGTCGTATCCGACTTGAGTGGGCAAATGCTCACATTCGATGGTGTCTGGCACTTTGGAGAGTGTTCTCTTCATGGATGAATCCCGGTTTTTACTGTACAGGGCAGATGGCAGACAGCGTGTATGGCGTCGTTTTATTTGCATATAATTGGGCCTATACAGTTCATGGTATTATCCATGAATTTCAATGTTTGATTTTCCACCTTATTTTTAAGTTTTAACATAATGTGTGACGACGGCTTCCAGTTGTTTTCATTATACAAAAACAGCCCATTATGCTGCTTCATACTGCAAACTGCTATTACCGTAATCATAAACATGCTAATTTGTAGCATGAATTGGTTTTTCTAGTTATTTTACCTGTAGCAGCTAAGTCTCGCCTTCTGAATCAGAAGTCTTGCACATTCACAGAAAATAGCTCACATCCACATGGCAAAATAAGGTGGATATGGTATTTCTTGTGTTCTAAATCATTGTGTTAGTTCATGCTGTGGTGCTGCTTCACAGCATTTTAATTTCAGAAGCAATGCCACACACACCTACACATTTTTAATGAAGTGGAATTAGAGTTGTTGCATGATTTCATGACATGATCTGCGGAACACAGATTTTGTGTTGATAATTAAAGAATCCAACACTCACACAACAGACCAATGAACCACAAGACATTTCCAGCACATTTCTCATAGTGTTGTCATTTGAGTCTCCATCTCCAACATGGAATCTAATGCTGATCCATAAGTTCAGTATCAAGTTGGGAAGAATCACTATTGTATATCCAGATTTTATTCCATGTCATAGTTTCTCATGATGTGTAACTGAACGGTAATACATGAACAGCACTATTGGCTTGTGAGCGAAAACATATGGTCTTCATAGATCTTATGGAGGCAACATCATTTGTTGTTGCTGTACCATGGACAATTTAGGGGAAGCAGCAACAGTGGAATGTTTTTCATTTGGATCGATTTCATTTTCTGCAGTTCTATGAAAATTCTATTTGCTGTACTTCTTGTTGTCCGATAAAATTAGGTTATTGTGCATGAAATTTGGACTGTATAGTGAGTATAAGACATTGTTGATTGCAGTTGACCACTTTTTTAATATCACCAGGATTTTACAATAAAATACTATATTCAGAATTTTACTGTGGAAAAAAATGCAGACTAAGCCATTTTCTGTCACAACATAACAAATTACTGCAAAACACAGCAGACACAGCTAATCATTAGTGACAATCACCAGTATACAGAAATATATTTTAAAGGGATTGTTCACCCAAAAATGGTGAACAAAGGCCTCCTGTAGCGAATCGATGCGTTTTTGTAAGAAAAATATCCATATTCAAAACGTAATAATCACTTGAATCTAGCTTGTGCTCACTGTTGTAAACGGAAGCAGTTCCGGGCGGATGACGTAAGAGAACGGCTTTGCGCCGCTCAGAAGTGACGAACGAGGAAACTACAGGAGGCCTTTGTTCACCCCCCGGAGTTGTGTGAGACGCTTTTTTTTAATGGATGGGCGCTTTTTATTTAACTTCTTTTGGACTGAAGCACTGCAACACCCGCTGACTACAATGAAACAGCTTGAAAGATCAAAGACAATTTTTAATATAAAGAAGAAAGTCATATACACCTAGGATACCTCGAGGGTGAGTAAAACACAGCCTAATTTTCTTTTTTGGGTGAACTAACCCTTTAATGACAGAATTTTCATATTTGGGTGAACTATCCCTTTAAATTAAAAAATGCTGTGTGATCTCAAGTTTATATGGGACAAACCTTTGGAAGATCTTTCTCTTGTAGTCTTCAATTTCCAGTTTGTGCTCTTTGTTTTTGTCTCGCAGGGTCAATAAGTCATGCGCTTTGGCTTATGTTTGCAGACCAACTCAGCACCTTTCATCACCTTCAAGTTTTCTGATAAACACCAAGTAAGCCCAATATTGCCTTTGGTTTACCTAGATATATGCTAATATGGACTTTTTCATAGCCACGTCTTTATTTGGAGGCTAAATTCAACCAACTGTCACGTAGAGCACCCGCCCCCCCCAAAAATGAAAGGTAGCCAACAGAAAAGGGGTTCCTATTTTAAGCATCTTTGCTTATATAAAGTTCCACATACGCATATATAAAAATTTTTTAAATCATAGCAGTCATATGTCAAACATTTATGACAATTAAACATCACATAGCACCACCTATGGTCAAAGCAAGTTTCGTTATTTTGGAAAGTTTCTAAACTTTTGAAACTCTGTTGTGGCAGAACAACATCAAAAATGCACAAAATACAAATTTAAAAAGGAATAAACAAACTGCTAAAGAAACAAGTGAGCGCTCTGCAGCTTGTTCACTCAAGCGTAGTGTAATTGTGAAATCAGGGCTTAGACAAAATGGAGGCTCTAAGAGAATAAACACGGCAGATCAGTGCAAGGAATCATGGGCCTTTCCTGCCCTCCAGAGGACATGAGGGTTGACATCTCCAGCACGCACATAATTTCACCTCTGATTTATATCATCTCAAATAACAGCCTGTTATACTTACAGATGTTTGTATTTGGTTTTGAAGCTGCATTACATCGTTCTTCTTTATCATCAATTTCTCTTCTTTATCATTTTTTTCAGCTTTTAATGTTTTGACCTAAAAAAAAAAAAAGGCAAATGAAATTGATATTTAGCACAAAAGCTTTTTCAGGGGAAAAAAAGAAAAAAAAAAAAAAAAAAAGGAATTAACATGAGCTTATGGTTGTTACAGTCAGAATATTCCAAAAATTGTTCATAATATTTATACAGATTTAAATATCCTGCAAACTGGTCGGTGAATGTACTCTAAATGAAAACTGACTTCTTCATTTGCGTCTGTTTCCTGCCTCTCAAACTGATGTGTCTTTTTCACCAATGTTTTGATTTGGTCGTCTCTCAATGTTAGTTTTTCTATCGACTCTTTAATTTTCCTTTGAAACGCCTCACACTGTGACTGCAGCTGCTGTAACCCACTCCTGTAAGCAGAGAAAGAGAAATCATGTCACTCCCCCGTAGTCCAAGGCTGATTCTAAGCTATGTTTTCCATATGAGACATTTATAAAAAGTCAACAATTTTGTGAAATAAAAGTGTGACGTAAATGTAGGTCAGAAGTATGGCATAAAATGTCCGGTGCAACCTTTAAATAAAGATAACATGAATTACAATTTGATTTACAGTAGAATATGTTATAAAATGGTTGATTTTGCATAACATACATTTTTTGATATTGATATTATAACCTGCCTACACAGTGATGGATTGGAATTAAACTGTTAAGATGGAGAGAACAGCATTTTAGTGACACCTTCTGTCTGGATTGATATAACACGAGTGAACCGAAATAAAAATATAGGCCAGTCAGTATCCAGATAACAAAAAAGGACTCACTGCTTGTCACTCAGATGATTTCTGATCGTTTCCATTTCTTTGTTCATTTCTCCTTTCCTAAGGTCTGCTCTGAATTCTTCTTTTTTAAACTCCTCCTGAAGACTCTTTAGCTTCTGAGAGATGTTTAAAAACGTCTCACTGGCCTAGAGGAACATTTGTGACAATGTCTTTATGAATTAATATAACAGTCAGACAATTTATCATGGCAACACGGCTCAATAGTAAAAATTGCATCCCAAAATAGACAATGAGCTTCAAGGTTATTTAGCAGTTTTATATGCTTCTGTAGAAGTCAGTACTATTTCAACTTAAAAATGTTACATTTCCTGTGGTTGTTTCCTTAAACAACTTTTAATTTGTATTGCTCTAAATATGTAGGAAAACATTTCAAATGTATTGTATTGCGTCATTACATCAGTCTTGTTATTGTAAACCAAAAGTAAAATGATTAAAAACTGTTTTAGTTAACTGAAAGCAGGAATAAAATTAAATATTAAAATGAATATAAATATTAGGTGAAAACTTAAAATTAGGAACATTTCGAAATGTTGCTTTGGCAACTACCTAAAATGACTAAAACTGAAAAAAAAATAAAATTAAGCCAAATAAGAAACATTAATAAAATAATAAAAATGATTTACATAAAATACTAAACTTAAGTATTATTTTTCATTTGAATTAAAAATTTTTAACCATTTTTTTTTTTATATAAAAGAAACAAATTAAAAATATTGTAATAAGTTATATAAATAGTCTATAAAATAATACTAAAATAACACACTGGGTAGTTCACTCACAAAAAATATAAGAACACTTTTAAAATACTTCAGTTTAGCACTCTTTATTGATGAATTCTTTGAAAACCCATGTATAGAGAAAATACATGGTCACTGTTGCGCTCCTCTAATACGTGCTGGACTCTTTTAGTTAGACGTACATCGCTTCTTCTCTTTGGTTTTGTCTTATTGATTTCAGGTCCTCTAAACAAGCCAACAAACAGGTTTCGCAATAAACACACCTCACTTTGTGCTGTTCGGATCTGCTTCATGATTTCACTCTCCAGCTGGAGTCTCTCGTGAACGAGCGGCCCGTGTTTCCTCATAAAATCGATATCCTCCTTCAGACGTCGGTTCAGCACCTCCGTGTGGGCCAGCCTGTCTCTCACCTGCGGCAACTGATCTCTCCTTATTTTCAGTTGCCATGTCAGCTCGGCGATGTCTGTGCTGCACGCTTCACGCTCTGACCGTGCAAATATAAGACAGACGGATGCGAAAAGTCAAGGATGGAGCAGAAAAGAGATTATTTTGGTAATCAAACTTTTTTAAAGACCTTATAGCATAAGTTTTGTGGCACTCAGTCCATGTCTGTTAGCTTGAGGTCATCTATATGCTTGTGTTCTCCTAAAAGTTGACAGTCATTTTTAAAAACATACACGTCTTACGTTTCCTGGAAAATGGACCAAAATATGGATGATCTGTTTCTTTGTAGAGTCAAATTCTTTTTATTAAAGGGTTAATTCACCCAAAAATGTATATCCTTCATTGGTAATGATGGAAATACAATTGTGACGGGAGCCAATGACGTCTGTTGTATTGGAAAAAAATACTATTGAGGTCAATGGCTACCAACTCAACTGTTGGGTCACCAACATTCTTCAGAAAATATTTTTTTGCACTCAATAGAAGAAAGAAACTCATTTGGAACAACTTAAGGGTGAGTAAATTCAATTTTATTATTATTGTAATTATAAATATATAAATTTTATATTAAAATGTTCATTTTGGTGAACTATTCCTTTAAAATGCTATATATATAATCTCCTCCCCCTAACAATAACCTAATAGTAATCATACTTCCTAATACTAATCATTTAATTTAAATAATTGAATTTGTTTTATGCAAAATACAGCTTATTGCGGTTCTTTAAAAAAAGGAAAGGGGGAGATTTTCATTAGCTGCCCAACTTCCTGTCTCCAATAGGAAAGTCACAAAGCTGTGTTATTAACATACATTTTAATCTATTAACTTAGTTTAATTAGTTTTAGTATTTCATTTGAGTGTTTATGTATTTTATAGTTTTTTTACAAACTGTTATTTTGCCCTTTTATTAACTTTTATTTTAGTTAAACAAAAAATTTGAAATTTTGCCTTGATGAATAACTGAAATAAAATGAAAAGAGTAAACGTTTTTTATTGTATTTTATTGCCTTTAACATTTACTTTACTTAAAGTAATATAAATTACTTTAGATTTAATTCATATTTAGCCATTTTTGTGTTTTGATTACCTTGCTGAATATTTTTGTACTGTACATTGTAACAGAAATAGATAGAAATAGAATAGAATAGAATAGAATAGAGAGACAGCACATAGACACTTTTTGCCACTTACTCGGGCCTGGTGATAAATGTTAGTGCGGAAAAACTGTCTGAAAATACATGCATGTCATAATCAAATACCAGTCTTACTTTCGAATTGCTACAGGAAAATCTTCTGCTTCCAGCGCGGAGGCTGCCCAGTTCTTCTGAAGTTTCTTTGCTTTTTCCTTTTCTTCCTGTAGAGCCTTCTCTGCATCTCTGCGGTCCAACTCAAGACGCTTGATCAAACTCATCACCCCCATCAGGACGTCTGTGGTCTCCGTCCAGAGAGGAAAAAACAAATAAACACTCCACTGTCGATTTACAAATGAAGAACTTATTGTACTAAAACTAAAAGTAAAACTAAAACATTCAATCATTTTTGTTCATTGAATAAAGGTGAATAAAATAAAAAAGCAGATATAGATGATTTAGAAAAACTCAAATATAACAAACTTAGAAATGTTCCATGAGTCAACTAAGGCTGAAGTATTAAAATACTACTAAACTAAAATAATACTAAATGAAAGCTAAAGAGAATAATAATATAAAAAAAATAACAGCAAAGCACAGGCAAACATTACCTAAAACATCAACTAAAATAAAATGAGACTGAAAAATAAAAATCTTACTAATATTAATAAATATTATCATAGTATATAAATAGTTATGTATTGAAGTATAATACATAGTCATACAGGTTTGTTCTAATCCCCCACTATGTAAAGAAATCTAAGTGCATATTATAACCAAAATATTAAGGAGATTCAAGACTGTCCATCATTACCTTGACATAAAGCCCCAGCCTCTATACACAGCTCTGCATTTTTGCCATCAGCAGAAACACATCTAAAAACAAAAAGGAAAAATGTTATTTAATCTGCAAATTTTTTATAATATTAATAAATTAAACTATTAATTAGATTTAAATTATTTTCTGATGATACGTTAGAGCCCAAATACTATATAATAGGTATAAACCCATAAAAACTGCTGACCATACGTGCTATCTTACTGGAAAAATGGTTACAACTGATGTACAGTGTGTGATGTGGAAAATCTATAATGCTTTATGGCTCACTTCCAAATGATACTGTGGTTGTTTTCATGTGCAGTTTCATGCTGAGCATTATCACCCTAGAAGACAAGAGACATTCATTATTCATTCATTATGTAATATGAGAGCAAAGAAAATAACATGCGATTCAACCCATATAACTGTGAGCTCAATCTGGGTTTGATCTGTGTGGTACTGGTTTTATGGCTTGAATCATTGTGGTTGAGTCTTGATCAGTGATGGTATAAAATAATACAATCCATCTTCAGGTTATGATTGATTCTACCTGTTGGCCCCAGTTTTCCAGTTTGGACTTCAGTTCCTGGATGTGAGACACTGCTTTGTTCACACATGGTGCTGGAGTGCTAACCAGAGCACAGCTGCGACGCCTGCTGGAGCTAACCATCTCTCCCTGCTCTGAAACGTACAACTGACTTTGATCATAGAGATCACGAAGATCTCACATTGAGTCATATATACTGTAACCTTAAAGGAATAGTTCACCCCCAAAAAATTAAAAGTTGCTTAAAATGTACTCATCTTCAGGCCACTCAAGATATAGATGAGTTTGTTTCTTCATTGGAACAGATTTGGAGAAATGTAGCATTACATCACTTGCTCACCAGTGGATCCTCTGCGGTGAATGGGTGCCGTCAGAATGAAAGTCCAAACAGCTGAAAAAAACATCACAATAATCACACCACTCCAGTCCACCAGTTAATGTCTTGTGAAGCAAGAAACTGTATGTTTGTAAGAAACAAATCCATCATTAAGATGCTTTTGCTTAAAAAAAAGACTCTATTCATAATATTGCTTTCTCCAGTGAAAAAGCAATCTCATCTGTATCAGGACAGAAATATGCACAGATCAAACACCATTTACCAGCAAAACGAGGACAACAGGGGATGGACGTTTCTAACAAAGTGTTGTTATGGATTATGGACTCGTATTTTGGCAGCTTTTCACTTCACAAGATGTAAATTGATGTACTGGAGTGGTTTGTACATCAATTATTGTGATGTTTTTACCAGCTGTTTGGACTCTTATTCTGACGGCACCCATTCACTGCAGAGGATTCATTGGTGAGCAAGTGATGCAATGCTACATTTCTCCAAATCTGATGAAGAAACAAACTCATCTACATCTTGGATGGCCTGAGGGCGAGTACATTTTCATTTTTGGGTGAACTATTCCTTTAAAGGCCAACATAAAATGGCATGCACAATCCATTTTATATTCATAATCTGACATATTTTAGAGTGAAACAGCATTTAGAATAAAAAAGGGTGGGCTTTTTATCCAAGTGGACAATTATAGAAGATTGTGAAAACAATTTATTTTTTCATTTAGAATAATGTGCACAGATAAACTGTTCAAAATAAGACCAGAAAAAATGCATTATGACAGTAAATAGACAGTTTTAATTTCTTCTTGTCTTTTGGGATGCTTTATTGTTATGGTAAGTATTAATATCTATTTATTCGATATGCTGCATGTATGTGCTTCTGTTTCTTTAGCCGTGACACAATAAGCACAATGGTTTGGGAATATATACCAAGACAAGGATCCCGATCCCTCTATACTCCATGCTTAATAAATAACATTATATTGTACTTTACCTTGTAAGAATGCTCCTTCACTTGAAGGAAACTTGAGTAACTTTATGTCAGGCATCTCAAAAAACATCTATGAAAATCAATGACTAAATGTATCAATCAATCAATCAACAAACACTGATTACATACTATTACAACCAATGCTTTTCTAAGCTTGATGATATCAAAATACATTACTGTGGTACTTAGATTTTTTGTTATTGTTTAAAAATTGGTCAACAGTGGCTTTCTGTAGCATGATCATACATTGGTGTTGTGTCATTGACATTAATCAAAACAGCTCTTTAACCACCGTCTGCACAAAATAAATACTCTTATCTGAAGTTAATTAGTAATGAACGCAGGTTAAACATGGTTAATAGTCGCAAGTATCAGCTGACTACAGCAACACAACCGGTTTGACTGTGATTCACGCTCTCAGGACTTACATTATTCGCTGCTAAGGCGCAGAACGTTGAGCCACGAATGATATTTATTGTATTTTTGACCCATCAAGCGCGATATGATAAATGCTGACACATATCTCGGCGTTGTGTTCCGTCGCGGCCTGTTTCATACTTTGTTTCCAGCCCCCTCGCTTTCTCCGTGCGCGCGTGGTTACTAGGCAACAGGGAGGCCTTCACTCACCGCTGACACAATAGACGAAACTGAGAAAGTGAAAAAAGCCTGTCAGGGTTGCGAAGCTTTTGATGTTGAATAGCGAATACAATCACGTGTCAAGTTTATTCCGGGTCTGGGTGATGAAAAGTTTTAGGACCATTGCGCCAGAGTGAAAAATAAAAATAACAACCCAACAAAAATCAAAAAATGGGATCAACTCTGCTATGTATATCCACACATATGCATAACATAGCAATTTTACTACACGCGCAAGAGATTAAATAAGAGCAAATTCTTGTTGTTGTGATATTTTTTTGTATTTTTCATATTTATAATACATAGATTTAATTAAAAAAAAACATTTGTCCCACAAAATTATTTGCTCATAACATTTTGCCACATCAAATCAAGAAAAACGCATTTTACTAATATTTAGTCATATTTCCGCAGAGCACTGATGTATTTTTTTATTATTATTATTATATCTTTTTTTAGCACTGATGTTTTTTTTATTATTATTATTTTATTACAAACAATTCAGAGTAAAATAGATAACATTCAATGGAGGAAAACATGATTATTACCATATAAATACTGTATACCCAAGAAAGTGAAAGAAGTGCATTTTATAATTTTTGTGTAATATATACCCTTGTAACGCTGTTGTGTCGAAATGTTGTGATGTAGCTGATATATGCACCTTCCGTAAAAAAGAAAGTGAAGATATTTGTCACTTATTTTTCTTTTGTAATGTTCCTATTGTTTTTCTAAAGTTAATATGAACTGTAATTTACACATTACGGATGTTGTTTGCTTTTTTGAAAACCAAAACAAATCTTTAGAATCTGCTGTTAACTTTCTTATCCTTGTGGCAAAATTCAATTTTAACAAACAAAGGTTTCTTAAGAAAATACCTACTTTTATAGCTGTCTTATGTGAAGTAGAAGATTTAATTAAATCACTAAGAGTAATTAATAACAACAAATGTATTTCTTTTTTGAAGAGATATAATTAGATCTTTCATGTACTGTGATTAATACCTGTTTTTTTTGTTTTTTTAATCCTCTTTTCTTTATTTGTTCTGTTCCTGCCTTTCTTTATGTTCAGCAAATCTAAAAACGCATGATTTCCCTATTTCTTAGAACTAAATACACAAAATTTCCTTTATCTCCCAAAATTAAAGAAAAAATATATATATATCCATCCAGTGAGTACTTAAGATTTGGATTTGATTCCAATAAATGTATATTCTGTGATGACATTGAAAGCACGGATCATCTGTTTTTTCATTGTAAATATGTGGATGCTTTATGGTCTGATATTCATGACTGGCTTTACCCAAAGGTACGTTACCTTAAAAGTTTCATTCTAAAGGACATTATCTATGGACTTGTAATGAACAATAACAATGATGATGTTCTGGTCAATAGCATCCTTATGCTGGGAAAATTTCATATTCACAAATCTAGGTTTTTGAAAGTAAAACCAGCCTTTTATGCATTTCATAATGAGTTTCTTTTGTATACAAAAACCCTTAAAGTGATAAAAAAGAAAAATGCAATAATTCTGTTTTCTATTATTATGGATTATGATCTACAAGAAAAACCCTGTAGCCCCCCTTCAAGGAATTTTTTATTATTTTTTTTTAATTATTAAATTTTTTAAATTTTCCCCTCACAGGAGTTCTCTCCTTTTTTGTTGTTGTATTTGTATGCACCTGTTATGTATATTGTAATGTGAAGATGTTTTGATACGGCCAAATTGTTTGTACATTAATGATTGTTAAATAAAAAATAAATAAAAAAAAAGCACTGATGGTTGTCTTCAGTGGAGAGATTCCGCATTACGTCATCGCGAGAGGCGCATTACGTCACATCAAAGCAAGCGAGCAGCAGAGGTCTGAGATCCGCGGCGCTCTCCGCGAGTCTGATGCGAACCTGAACAGACTTTTGTCTTCGAACGCCGAAATTGTCGTCGATAAAGCGCGTCGTTCTAGCGCAGATGGGCTTCAGTGAACGCACAGGAGCTGAATTGAAACCCGTTTTGGCGATGACAGGCGTTTGGTGAGTAGCCTAGCAAGTGCACAGAGCTCCAGACGCCTCTCTTCATTGTGCACGCTCCACAGTCTGCTACTAACAGGCATCATGCAGACTCTGCAAGTAAGATATTAATAGTGTGTATCTGGAACATCATGTCCGAAATCATCGGCAGCAATGCCAGAACTATAATATTTAACTGTATGAATTTTGGGGATATAAGTACTTATAAATTCTGCTTATTTCTGCATGCATAATCTATTTATATAATTACATGCATTTGGTTGAGGATTTTAAATGCAGTGAGTGTGTGCTGGTTTACTGTTTTAACTCGTAAAATTCCCCTAGGTCAGTAAATACCTATTTTACAAAGTGCCTTTACATTGTAAACATAAACATTGTTGGGATTTGATTTGCATTTTCTGTACCTTAAGTGAAATTTTAATAGTAAGACGTTTGGAAAATAGGTTATATTAGGGTGTCCATGCACAGAAAGTCAATCTGTGTTCATAAAAGTTCTTTCTTAATTTGCTGTGCCATATTAATGGTAAGAAAATAGACTGCATGTTGTTTTTGAAGTGCATCATTATATTAATTCATCTAATAAAACAAATGGAGATGAGTGAGAAGACCACATTAGAAGGACTTTCCTGTAAACATGTACGTGTAAATCACAGTCTGAATGGGCTGGGAGACTTTACCCAGAGTTCTGTGCTGCTTCATGGCGGTACCATGACAATCAGAGCATACGGGCAGTTACTGTGTCTGATTGGTGGAAAAAGCAGTTAACTTGAGTAATGGTTCACTTTGCTGCGGATAGAGTTCTCGTGGAATCCAATTCACAGCTTTCACAGCAGCCCAAGACGGGACTAAATGTGCAAAGGAAACAAAATCTCTTTTCATTCAGACATTGGAATTGATTTATATTTCCATAAACGGCATTTTTAATTGCATATAAAATGCATAAATAATGGCAAAAATGTGAATTACTTATACTGCCATGTGTATTATGTCTCTTTCAATTTTAAATACTTATTTTTTATAGATATATTATATTAGCAACACAAAGATATAACACTTAAAATATTATATATCCATATATGATAAATCTAAAATAATATGTCAAAAAACAAACATATATGTATGTATATATTCCATTTTAGCCTGTATTAATGTCAGCTTCGTCTGTTATCTAGCAATGGCGTTTCTCAAATAGATGCATTATGTGGTTTTGGAAAAATGCAATAGCATTAGCTGCTATCAGTTACTCCCACAGACAGTTTAATGCGAGTAATCCAGCACTAATTACTCGGTGAAGATACTCCGAACAGCTGCTTTATGTAGAACATGACTTTGTCCTCCAGGTCAGATCTGTACGTCTTATATGCCAACCGACGTCAAGCGCGAGCCAAATCAAAAAGCACAATTTCAAGTTTTTCATTCAACCTGCCATGCTAAATAAATCACCCACAGAGAGTGTTGAAAAATGGAGTCGGGCTCAAAATGCCTGGATGCCACCGACTGTCCAAAAAGGATATTTATAGGCTCGGAGATCCCAGAGCCACAATAAAAGGAGAAAGAGAGAGAGAGAAAAAGATTAGAAGACCGACTCTGTGAAATATGGGATCTCTCTAGAAATGTCCCATTAGAGGGCTTGAATTACAGTCTTCTCTAGCGAGCCATTCTTGCGGAGCCTCATCATTTTGCCTAATAATTTCACACAGAGAGTCTTTAAACTGCAAACAACTCCACAGGCCCTTCATGCGGGACCAGGCCTAGGGTTAGGAGACGGTACAGACTTACAACCAGATCTGAACCAGCCGTCTAAGCCCAACAAGAATGTGAGTCTCGCTCATTGGAAGTTAAAGATAGAGGCGACACATGCTGGATCCTGACGGGCTCTCATTTCAGTCGGCTGCCAAGAACTCTATGGGCCGCTTTTGTTGATTCGACCTGACGAAAAGCATTATTAAAAGTTGTGGACTCGTTGTGGTCGCTCATAAATAAGCAAGAAGAGGACCATGGTGCTTTCCGAAGGGTATCTGCTTTGGGTTCTTTCTGTGTTTTTTGTGATTGTTTGGCTCTTTATATAGCATTAGTTTGTTTAGATCTCTTCCATTTGGTTTAACGTGATAGATGCGGCATTGAAACAGTGAACCAAAACACTAAATTACGCTTAATTATGCTGTGGCAGCTTGTTTATCTCTGATGTGAGTTCAATAGGGTAGATTAGTGTCCCATTACTGATGGATTCATTTTTTGCAGTGCATTCTGGATATTTTTCACATCCGCAGGTGAATTTGATGTTGATGGCTGGATGTGTAGCACTTTGTCCCCGTGTTGTGCTGAACTCTTGGATCTCTAGGATTGTGATTGAACAAAGTTAATTGAGCATTCAAAGCTTTGTGAAGGAGGGAGTTTAACTTCTCTAGTAGATCAACTTCACGGTTTAATCCAGGTGCAGTTTTACAGAGGAGGGGAAAACCTTATTTTAAAGCTTCCTCAGAGCAAATTAAAAGCAGTTTTTGTCAGTTTTTATAAGATGCAATCTTTCTAAGTGCATGTCATTTAAGTTCATGATGGTAAAAAACAATTTACTAAGACATTGGTTGCATTTCTACAACTTTTTACCTTATAAAAAGTATTATGTCTATAAATACAGTATACACACTACCATTCAAAAGTTCAGGGTCAGCAGGATTTAAAAAAAGATATTCATACTTTTTTTCAGCAAGGATGGATTAAATTGATAAAAAGTGACAGTATAGACATTCATAAAGAATCTTGAAGTCTGTTTCCACAAAAATATAAGCAGCATGATTCTTGAGCACCAAATCAGCATTATTAGAATGATTTATGAAGGAAGATACAAAACAGTTATAAAACAGGTGAGCATAAGACTTTTTTTTTGCAAACATTAAAAAATACCAACCCCAAACTTTTGAACAGAAGTGTACAAATCTACTGTAAAAAAAAAAGTATTTATCAAAGTTGTAAATACAACAAAAATGATTGGAATACATTTTTAAAAGAAATACAAGAAAATACCATTTCAGTGCTTTTTCTATACCATCATACTGAATGATTGCCCTATTTATCATATACATATTTACATGAAGTATTCCAAGGAATTACCATTGTACCCCAACCAAAAACTTGGTAATGCCATAGTACTTTTTTGTTACTGTACAATTTCAAAGTCAAGACTTTGAGATTAGAGAATTGAATTGTTGTAGAAATCATTTTAGCTCTATATTTGTTGTACTAGACGATACAGCTGTTGTTTCCTCGGTAAAATAAGCCTGTATTGTACTGAGTGTCACAAGGCAGTGATCTTCAAAATGTTATTTTTATCAAGGTCACAACTGGAGTCCAAAACCTGTTACTGTCTGTAAAGTGATCATAACAAAAGGTCTCTGTGGAAGAAGAAAGGGAGATAAACACATGAATTACATAAATGAACATGTTTTTATATTAAGACAGAGGTGGGTCACAGGTCCATTCTGGTGGAGCTGCAGACAGCAGGGATGGTAAAAAAATAGAATTGTGTATCGTTAGGATAAAGTAAAATAGTATTATCAGCTTTTAAAAGGAGGATACAATTCTAAAAAAAGTAAAAGGTTGTGTGTCCAATCAAACTTTTGTTGCAAACTCATCTGCCATTTGATAGAAGCAAATCAAATTGGGCAGATGCAGAATGGGTAGTTTGTGTATTTTGCATTGTATTTTTAGTTTTATTTTGAGAACTGCATTTTTTTCTGCCAGTCTTATAAAATATGCAGTGGAGAACTTTGAAGAATGGTGTAATACATTATAGATGTTGTTTTTGCCCACAATAATAGTTAATTGACTTTGTGCAAATCTGAAGACTAATTCCTCAAAAGGTCTCATTGCAGCCCAGTTTGCCTTCACAGCTGTGGGACGCCTGTCACACTGTCCTTTTGTTTTCTGTATGTGTGATGTTTCGCAGAAAGATTGAAGAGTCAGGCCGCAACAGCAGCGCCATGGCAGACAGAAGACAACTATTTGCTGAAATGCGTATGTATTCCTCTGATTTACTCCATACTCAAGCTATGATAGAATGGTGAACATATTGAAAAGTTTAAAGAATTTCATACTTTTATTCAGAAAGGATGCATTAAATTGCTCAGAAGTGACAGTAAAGACATTTACACTGTTACAATATATCTCTATTTCAAATACTGTAAATTCTCTTCTTACTGACCCCCAACTTTTTGAATGGTAGTCATGCTAACAGTTCTCCAAAGGGATTTCCCTGTTGAGAAAAAACATCTTCAACCAGTCTAAAGCCTCGTTCACACCAAGAACGATAACTATAAAGATAACGATATTAGCATCCACACCAGCGAACTGTATCGTCTGTTTATTCTAAGCGCAAGCGTTATCTGCTGCTTTAAATGCTCAAGCTCGTTAAAGCGGGATGGATTCTGATTGGCTGTCAATTTTTTTTATCGTTCATCAGCTGGAGAAAAATGGTTTTGAAAGTGATTCCAATGATATCGTTTCTCTTTGTCTTTATCGTTATAGTTGTGGTGTGGACACTTCTATTCTTTAAAACAGAGAGCTGACACAATATTTAGTATTTCTAAGGCTCTAATCCGCTAATAGCATTAAAGGGGTCATATGATGTTGCTAAAAAGAACAGTATTTTGTGTATTTGGTGTAATGAAATGTGTTTATGCGGTTTAAGGTTAAAAAAAAACATTTTTTTTTCCACATATTGTACATTATTGTTTCTCATCTATGCCCTGCCTTTTTGAAACGCGTAAATTTTTACAAAGCTCATCGGTCTGAAAGCAAGGTGTGGCTGTGATTGGCCGAATACCTCAAGCGTGTGACGGAAAGTTTACGGCCCTTGCCCATACTGTGATTATTCAAAAAAACATGAAAACCCATTATAAACGAGGCATTCGTTGCATCCAGTGGGGACATAATTATGGATTATAATGACTTATACTGTCTTTTTACGCATTGCGTTGCATCGCGCCGCGTAAACATAAAACAATGTCTGCATTTGTGACAAACAACAAGCCCTACTCTACACCGCCCAAAAAACTCGCTTTAAATATAAAAAATATAAAAAAACTCTTTAAATATAAAAACGTTCTTACAGTCTGTGAGTCAGAACAGCCACATTGTAGTCTACTCTACCAGGATCAGGAATCAGTCCTCCATAAAATGTGTTGCACATATCTGAATATTTGGTTTGAATTGTTCTGGAACATTGTTGTAAATACAACTTAAACACTGATTTTTAGTCGTGTCCTTTTTTGGAAGGCCAACAAAGTAGTTTTGCTTTCACAACAACACACACAGCGTCACGGCCTAGAGTGAGCGGCGGCGGCCTAAATTGAGCAGAGGCCGGGGGCTAGAGTGGGAACGGCCGAGGGCTAGAGTGAGCTGAGGCCCGGGGGGCTATAGTGATGAACGGCCGGGTCCGAGTGAGCAGTAGGCGCGTGCTTGAGAATGGCCTGCTGGCGAATTCGCCGAGGAGCGTCTCCGGAGGGCTTGCGTGCCACCCACATGTGCCTACCCCTGGCTTGCTCTGCTTCGTCCAGCGTGAAAGCCGACCGGTGTGATTTCCCCAGCGCGAAGTTGAGTAATTTCCTCACAACCAGCACGGATCTCTCCAGGCATGCACCAACGCGATATCGTCCTCATTTTGGAAGACCAACCAAGTATTTGCCTGCTCGCTTTTCACAACAAAACCAACAGCTCCTTCCGACATGGCTGCGGCGGCAACAATCCTACACGAGAATAAACGTTTACGCCTTCTTTCTTTGGCGTAACATTTTGGCGGCGTATATGCCAATCTCCCACACAGTGACGTAACTGTGGCGTGTTTCGAAACGAGCCGTTTAGGTAGCGTGTTGACGCTCACTTTTATCAAATCTCTCTTTGGATTGGAAGACGTAGCTTTGCAACTTTACAGATCGTCTTTATGCACCAAGAGCTTGTAACACTCCAAAGAGAAAGGAAAAATTTAAATCGCATCATATGACCCCTTTAATATTGAGAATGATATTTAGAACTATATCTTTATCGTTATCTTTAATGTTATCGTCCTTGGTGTGAACGGCCTTAAGGTGGTCTTTTAACCTATAGCCAAGCTGTTTAGTCTGGTCTGTTTTGCTGGTTATAGAGCGGTTTTGGGCTTTTGACCACTGGTCAAAGCCACCTAAACAACACCTTGACCATCTTAAACCAGCTAAGATGTCTTTGGCTGATTTAAGCTGTATGTTTGGACATGTACGTTCATTAGATGTGATGTTTTCATCTCACAGGTGCACTAGATCTGGACTCTATCAGACTGTCCACATACAGGACAGCATGCAAGCTGAGATTCATTCAGAAGAGGTGCAACTGTAAGTATGCAGGTGTTTTAGTATTTACTGTAATTTTATGTTTTGAAAATGATGCAATTCCATTTGCCAGTTGTTCTTTGCTTCTTGCAGTGCATTTGGTGGATATCTGGAATATTATCGAGGTTTTCCGGGAAAACAGACTCAACTCCATGGACCTCAACACAGAGTTCTCAGTGTCACATTTGCAAGCAATTCTGTCCACCATCTTTTACCAGCTAAACAAGCGCTTGCCCACAACCCACCAGATCAATGTAGACCAGTCCATCTCGTACCTCCTCAACTTCCTGTTAGCGGCCTATGACCCGTAAGAAACCTTGCGGAGTTGCCTTAAATCTGTCTGAATGTATGACATATAGTATTCACATTTCTTTAAGAGTAGAAAGAAAAAAGTTCATTTGAAGCTTCATTTCCTGTATATGGCAGCTTTCATGAGGACTCTTCATAATCTTCACTTGAATTGCTAAATGTGACCATCTAAATGTGTTAGTTGACAGTTGTGTCTTTTTCTAGGGAAGGAGTGGGAAAGATCTCGGTTTTTGTGGTGAAGATGGCCCTGGCTGCTCTCTGTGGAGGGAAGATTTTGGATAAACTAAGATGTAAGTTTCACTTTGGATTTGCCTTTGAACTGATGTGTGTTCAATGGTTTGATGCTGATTAATGGGCGCTTAAGTGAATGGACTCGATTAATCATTCTATCATCATTTTAAAGGTCAGAGCAGTTGTCATTACTTGAAAGTCACTTCTAACCATGAGGCATATTCGCCTCTCATTGACCTGTCTTTGTAGGAAACTCTCACCTTCGACGTTTCTCTTGGTGAATCATTTCTAGTAAAGACACTTTATACTTACAAAACTGTTCAAAAGTTTGGGGTTGGTAAGATTTTTTAAAATAAATTTAAAGTCTCTTATGCTCACCAAGGCTTACACTGGAAGTTTTTTGATGCATAAAAGAACATTTATTTGAAATAAATTGCTTTGTAAACATTGCAAATGTCTTTGCTGTCACTTTTGATCAATTTAATGTGCCCTTGCTGAATGAAAGTATGAGTTTCTTTCAAAAAATAAATAGATGAATAACATTGAACAGTAGTGTAAAAGGCGGATATTTCATTGAAGTAGCTAAAAATGTTAGATGTTAAATATTGTGTACAATTAAGAAGTTGTTGCTATGCTACCTGGATCTAGTATAACATAGTTTATTTAAAAAAAAATTTAATTGATTGCTTGTCTTTTTTCCTCAAGATGTATTTTCACAGATATCAGACCCAAACGGAGTGATGATATACTCACAGTTCGACCAGTTCCTAAGAGAGGTATTGAAACTGCCCATGACGGTTTTTGAGGGACCATCTTTTGGCTACACTGAGCAGTCCACAAGAACCTGCTTTCCACAAGAGGTTTTGAGATGAATTTTATAATAAATAATAATAATAAATAATTGCTTTTTTTACAGCTGTCGGACACACCTTCAAATTTTTGGTTTTTTTTTTTATTTCTTGTTTTAATTAGTACTTAAAATGACTAATGATCATAATTATAAATTTTCAAACAAGGATCATTAAAATTGACTCTAAAGTGACACTAAGACATTATAATTTAATCAAAAAATCAATTTTCTGTTCATATTTAAAGATTCTGAAGATCACTTAACTGGAGTAATTGATCCTGAAAATTCAGCATGTCATCACAGGAATATATTACATTTTACAATATATTACAATAGAAAACAGTTATTTTAAATTGTAATAATATTCCACAATATTACTGTTTTTTTTACTGCATTTTTGATCAAATAAATGTAGCCTTGGTAAGCATAAGAGACTTCTTTGAAAAACATTAAATTATCTTACGGACCGCAAACCTTTGAATGTTATTGTCTGTTTTTTTTTTTTTTGCATGGAGGACAATACAACAGGTGAAAAGTTTCACAGTAAGCAAGACTTTACAAGTAAGCAAAACCCTAGCAAGCATGCAGTTGCAAATAGCAGCGGCCTTGCAATCAACAGCAAGCACCATTCACAATTTCTTTAGAAAATGTAAAAAGCAAAACTGTTTTTTTCTTATGTGCACATGGTATTTATTGACTCATTTGTTTACTAACTGCTGTCCTTCCTCAGAAAAAGGTCTCGCTCAATGTGTTTCTTGACACGTTCGTGTCGGATCCTCCTCCTCAGTGTCTGGTTTGGTTACCGCTGATGCATCGGCTGGCAAATGTTGAGAACGGTGTGCTTTACGCATGTTTATTTCATTTTTGTAGCAAACCATACATAGGCTTAGCAATATGTTAGTACTTCCTTCAGCCATTCATAGCCTAAAAACAAATATTGTGACCACATTCAATTAGTAAAGTTGACTTGATTTTGCTCCTCTCTTCTCTAGTCTTCCATCCTGTGGAGTGCTCCTACTGCCACAGCCAGAGCATGATGGGATTCCGCTACCGGTGCCAACAATGTGATAATTACCAACTCTGCCAAGAGTGTTTCTGGAGGGGCCATGCCTCGGGCAGCCATAGCAACCAGCACCAGATGAAGGAGTACATGTCATGGGTAGGTGAACGGCCATGTGGGAACGTGACTGTGAGGAAGTGTCAGTGACGGCACGAGTCCTGTCATCCAAACAGCCTTTAGCCTTTGAGAGTGTATGCCAGAAATCACTGTCAGATCACTTTATGCCTTTACACTAACTCTGATTTGAACTCTGAGCATTGAATTTGCCACTTTGGTAGCATTTACTTTTTTTTTTCTAAAGTACTTTTAGATTTTAGTCAAAGTTACTTGTGTTTGGGAAGATTTTTTTCATGTTTTTGAAAGAAACACTCAGCAAGGCTGAATATATTTGATCAAATGACCGAAAATCGGGATATCATGAAATATTATTCCAATTTAAAATAACTGTTTTCTATTTGAATATGTTGTAAAATGTAATTGATTTCTATGATGCAAAGCTGAATTTTCAGCATCATTACTCCAATCTTCAGCGTCACATGATCCTTCAGAAATCATTCTAATATGCTGATTTGCTGGGCAAGAAACATTTCATGATACATTTTTTTCAAAATTTTCTGATGATAGAAAGTTCAAAATAGCAGCATTTATTTGAAATCTAAATCTTTTGTAACATTATAAATGTCTTTACTGTCACGTTTGAGCAATATAATGCGTCCTTGCTGAATAAAAGTATTAATTTCTTTTAAAAAGTCTTACAGATTTCAGTCTTACAGGCAAATGAAATATGCAAAAAATTGCTGAAAATAAATACACACTTATTTTACACAGTATTTACAAAAAAAGGTAAATAAATTATTTTACATGACCATTTTCTACCCTGTCTCTGACTATTATAATTAAACATATTATTTGTTACTGTACCTTTAAGACCTCTATATGTAAGTAATCCCTATTCTATGAGTATTTCTCCATAAACATTTATATTTATTTAAAAAGAGAAAGAAAATCCTGGTTTTCAAAATATGGTTCCATTAAACATATTCATGAATATTTTTATAATTTTTTCCCCTTTGTTTTGCTCCAGAAATCTCCAGCTAAGAAGTTGTCAGACGCTCTCAGTAAATCTCTGAGTTGTGCCTCCAGTCGAGAGCCTCCTTACCCAACGTTCTCCGAAACGTCCGAGAAACCACTCAACCTCACTCACGTTATGTATGTAAACTCAGACAGCACCATATCCAACACATTTTGCTCGAATAATCCTCTTAAGTGTAAAATGACTGAGTGTATTACACTGAATGTAACATAAATTGTGCATGCTAACATTGTCTTGCGTTGTGTTTTTGCTTTTATGCTGCGAAACAGGGACACATGGTAAGTAAAGTGAGATGAAGAGTTTAAATATATTCTCATGTTATATGATTTCACAATATTTCGATGGGGGAAAACTAATCTTAGACACACTGATATGTTTGACACTGTGCAGACAGACACACTGACACACTTTTATCGCAGTGCCTTAATTATTGTTTGCATTTGCTCCAGGCCTCCCAGACCTGTGACCAGTGGAAATGAATACATACTCTCTCACTCCATGCCTTCCTCAGGAAACCCTTACTCCAGCAAAACGTGAGTTGTTATAGGAGTATGTTTACAAGCATAAAGCTGAGCTTAAAGCATTCAAGCCTTTTTTTTTGTCTGTTATCCTTTTATTTGTATGTTCGGTAAGACAGGCTGCTATTACTATTTTGTTAAATAAAAAAACTGAAATAGAATAGATTATAAATATTGTATACTTAAATGAAAATTTGAAATATTTTCTTGGTAACTAACTGAAATAAATTAGTTGAAGTTGAAGTACTAAAAATACATAAATTAAAACGAAAAAACTAGTCTTAAAGGGTTAGTTCACCCAAAAATGAAAATTAGGCTGCGTTTTACTCGCCCCCGAGGCATCCTAGGTGTAGATGACTTTCTTCTTTCAGACGAATCCAGTCGGAGTTATATTATAAATGGTCTTTGATCTTTCAAGCTGTTGAATGGCACTCAGCGGGTGTTGCATGCATCAGTCTAAAATAAGTTAAATAAAAAGCGCCCATCCATGAAAAAAAAAGTGTCTCACACGGCTCCGGGGGTGGGGGGAACAAAGGCCTCCTGTAGCGAATCAATAAGTTATTGTAAGAAAAATATTCATATTCATAACGAAATAATCACTTTAATCTACCTTGTGCCAACAGTTGTACACAGAAGCAGTTCCCGGGCGGATAAGTCGCGGGAAACCAACGTTTTTTTACAGGATCAAAGGAAGCAAAGTTTCATTACTTTAGCAAAGGAAAACCAGTGTCTTCTTGGCTTATATTGAAATCCTCTGACATTCTTCTTACAAATCCTCGTTTTGTACTTCTAATAAGTGACTGTTGTTTGTTTTTATCTCTCCGCTGCGTTTCCGCGTGCGTCACTTCTGAACGGAGCATGCGCAAAGCCGACCCCTTCATACTTGCACTTAAAGCCATCCGCCCTGACTGCTTCTGTTCCAACACTGAATCACAAGCTATGATTCACGTGATTTATTACGTTTTTAATAATAGATTTTTTCTTACAAAAACGTATCGATTGCCTCACAGATGGCCTTTGTTCACCCCACGGAACCCGTGTGGACACTGTTTTTTATTTGGAGGGATCTTTCTTAGTCTCAACCTTTTGGACTGATGCATGCTTACACCAGCCTTACTGTCAAGCTGAATAGTGAAAGATTTTCAATTTTTAATATAACTCCGACTGGCTTCATCTGAAAGAAGAAAGTCATAACACCTAGGTCATCGGGGTAGTAATAAAACTAAAATATTTTTGGGGTGAAACTAACCCTTTAAAAAAAAAAAAATAGCATTACAAAGCACTAAACTTAAAGAAACTGAAAAAAAGGAAAGGTAATTCAAACTATATACATATACGTAAGAGTCTAATAAATGCTACGAAATACCGAACTGCTGTAAACATTTCTGATCCCTGTGGTGGTGTGTTTTAACATGTTTGTGTAGTATAACATGTGTTGCCTATTACTTTGTTTTATTATGTCTCATTTTTGTGATAAAAATGAGGTGCTGCACGATGAGACGAAGCAATGTGTTCACAACGGACAACCCCTATCTTTTAAAAGGGAAAGGGGTAAGTCTTCTTGGTATGAAATAAGTGCACTATTTATCTGTTGTATAGCGCAACAGGCGTGTAAAGGAAAACAAGGAGTAAAGATCATCTTGTAATGGGATACATGGGACTGTTTTGAGTAGAGTATCAGATGAAAACAAGGCTGTGAGGGATTGAAGTACTCCGTTTTAAAGGTGTTTTACGGGGGGGGGGGGGTTTTGTCCTGATTGGCTTTGGTTCAGGTACAAAAATTTGAGATAGGTCCTTTTGTCCATTGCAAATTTTTATAAAAGACTAATTGGCTTGTACTCCATCCCGACGCAACCCAATTCCATTTGCATCCGTTTAAGGCATAGTTTCACCCAAACATTAAAATTAATGCTGCAAACGTACTCACCCTCAGGCCATCCAAGATGTAGATGAGTTTGTTTCTTCATGGGAAAAGACATTGCTCCCTATGGATTCTCTGCAGTGAGTGGGTGCCGTCAGATTGAGAGTCCAAACAGCCGATAAAAACATGACAATAATCTAGTCCTTTAATTATCTTCTTGTCAAGTGATGTCATGTTTGTAAGAAACAAATCCAGCTGTTCGGACTCTCATTCTGACGGCACCCATTCACTGCAGAGGATCCATTGGTGAGCAAGTGAGGGACTGCGCATTTCCTCCACATTTTTTCCTGATGAAGAAACAAACTCACCTACATCTTGGATGGCCTGTATGTTTTCAGCAAATTTTCATTTTTGAATGGACTATTCCTTTAAATATGTCATCTCAACTATTTGCATTCTGTATTATTATTAATGCATTCAAATAATTCATAATTGTATAGTGGAATCGTAAGTAGATGAGAAGATAAGATCGTGAGATGTTTTTTTAGACCCCATTATTTTTCATCTCATCTGTGTTTGTGAAACATGGTTTCAGGGTTCAGTACAGCCTCGATATTGCCGATAGGCTCGCTGATGAGCACATACTTATCAGCCTTTATGTGAATCTCCTCCGAAAGGACCGTTCATGGTCAGTGTGAGCTGTCGGTCTGCTGAGGTTGCTGTGGCAGTTTTCTTCCTAATCTGTTTTTAGAGCTCAAAGGTCACCATGTCAGTCTGGTAATACCCAGAACGCAGTGTAACATTGTTAATGTCAAACTATCATTTGAGGAAACAATGGAGGTTTTTCCACAGTTTCAATGCATCTAATATAATCTCTGCATTTTAGAAAGGACACCAGATGTGGGATGGTGACTATTCTGGCCACAGTGCTGTCTTATGTTTGCAGCTTGCTAAGCTTCTGTTGTGTTTAAGCAGTGTATTTACTCTGTGTTAAACCTATTACATTTCACTGCCATAGAGCGCAGCGGTCCGGAAGTAAAAATGCCCTTCATTTTCCCCATAGAGAGATTTACATTAAGGCTAATGTATTAACGTTTCAATACAGAACTACCTTGAGCTCTGAGGGTGTATAGTGATAAAATATGCTTCTATAGAGCTTCATATTTAATTACTGAACTCCCAGTGAAGAACTACACAACCTATAATCCTACACTATCCATAATTCACCAATCAGAGAAGTTGCTGTTGTACATGTTTATAATGCATAAAAATAGTGTTTTAAACTCATTGACTTATACTCTATACATATTTTATGATTTTACTTTTAATTATGACATTCTCAAATATTAGATATGGTTCATTTCCCATGGAAGCATGCATCTGCAGTGCATTTCACTTTCAGAGCATTTATAATATACATATTCTCATGGAATGAGAAGTCCCTTATTATTGTATTTGCATGTACTTTTTTTTTTTTTTTTCAGATTTTCATGCATTTTTGCTACAATCACATGTTGCTATGATTCTCTTGAAAGTGTATTTGTTGGGTTCATGGATTTTTAATTGACTATGGTGAAAATTAATAGAAAAAAATACATCCATAACCAGAGCTGCTCTGAAAGAATGGCCGTGTACCCACTTTTAGCGCTCTACATTTTTGCACCTATGTATGAACACAATAGTTCAACATGAGAACTATTTATAAGCCCTCCCTCGGCCTTATTAAATAAATACAGCGCCAACTTCAATTCCACCCAACTCTAATTTGGCCCTCTAATTCTAAAAACAAACATTTTTATGGACTCCTTTGGAATAATATTTTGTTCCCATCCATTATTCAAATAGTGTAAACTTCTAATTTGATTAACATATGACAAATATATGATTGATTATTATAGACGGGTCTTTTATGTGTGTGTGAATTTTGTGTAGAAGTGCATGTAATTTTTGGGAAGATTTGTGTCGATTTGATGTGCAAGAACAGAAAATACACAATCAATTATCCATTTTCGGCTTGGCAACTAGTCTTTAAACAAGGACATGATTATGATGGATCTCAGAGTCACCAGTATCTCTGAATGAACCGGTTATCTTTGGCTACGTTTCATTTGTTTTCTCGCTAGGCAACATCCTTCACTATAGTTGTTTCCCAGCAAAGATTTCTGATGTTATGATTATCCTTGCGTTGCTCTTAACCTTGCAGTGCTTTTTTGGGAAACTGGGGCTCTGTGGTCTTCATGATTTGCTTAGATCCTGAAATGTGTTTACATGTGCTGGAAATTCTATCATTTCTGTGATTAGGACAGTACTGGTGGATAAGTTCTCTAAAATGATGTTCTTTTGATTCATAAAGGCTATTTAAAGGCTATACAGTTGGTAAAAAAAATGTGCATTTTGAAACATACAACAAAGTTTTGTAGCTCTATCCTTCAGGCATTTGTGTTTTAACTGTGTGTGTGTGTACACACACACATACATGAAGGTTAGCGCAAGAAAGCAACAAAACTTTGTACAGGATGAATGGCTGAACCACTAGTTTGTTTACTTTCTATGCTTGAGCTTTGCATATGCTTCTAATTGCTATATATAGTATATATAATGTTACAGTAAGTGCTTTTGACATTCTGAACCGGTAACTATAAAGATGACCGAGCTCCACCTTTTTCTGTGATTGACAGTTTCCAGGAGAGCTGTAAAAACCAAGATGATGAGCACTTCCTCATTGCCCGTTACGCCTCCCGATTGGCTGCTGATGGAGCTGCAGCGGTAAGACAGCCAATCAGAGCACTTGCTCAGAGAAACATTCTATTATTCATCGAATATCAATGCCATACTTTTTCGAGAGAAGATCCGTTTTTTTTTCTTTTCCATTAATAGATTGATGTAACAGCATTTGGATTGTTTGGGAAACCCATTTGAAAACAATCATTATTTGTGCTTGTGGTGCCACAGAAATTACACACTTCTTCTTTAATTATTATGAATATGTGCAAATAAATTCATTTAAACAACTCGTTAACCTTATATACAACCTGACAACTGTGAACAGAAGACCAGAGTCCCGGCAGACATCTCTCTCTGTCTGGACTCCAACAAACAGCAGCGACAACTTATCGCCGAGCTAGAGAACAAGAACAAGTGAGTTTGAGTCTGTTTATTTTAGTATTGCAAAGTGACTTTGAATTAGCATTCTTGAAATGAATAAATTGTGTGTTTTCAGGGAGATTTTGCAAGAGATCCAACGCCTGAGGCAACAACATGAAGAAGCTTCCCAGCCTCCGTTAGACAAAAGCCAACAAAACCCAACGTTACTGGCTGAACTGAGACTGCTCAGGTAAACACCTGCGCACACACACACAGCGTACAGCCGTGAATCAGACCTGAAACCTGATCGGATGTGGTGAACAACAGACGCTGATGGTTATGAGATAGACAGCATTGAAAGTGAGTGTAACCTGATCATGAACGAGTGAAAGCACTTTAAAAGCAATTTGCAACACTGAGGCTCCTTCCTGTTTGTGGACGTCACCAGTTCAGATTTGACTGAGCTAAGCATGGATATTTAAATAAGCTCTAGTCTTTTGGTTCCCAATGTTTACTGTGGTTTCATTCTAGCAATATTAATTGTAGTAACATGATATTTTGGTACTAGATTCATATTAAACAATTTATTAGGGAAGTGCTTTGTGTGGCAGTTTTGGTTTCTAAATGTGTTTTTATGACTATTTCCATAATAAACACTATAGCTTGTTTTATAAAAAACGTTATTCTATTTATGGAAATTAGATTTGACCTATTATTGATAGTCTTCTGCAAATACCACAGTTAAGAATATGATTCCCAGGGAAGAACTATGGTAAATATTTATTTGTATATCCTTACACACCAGCTTTGGTTCCTAAATGTGTTTTTATTTCTATTTTCATAGGAAACACCATAGTTTGCTTTAAACCATTATAATATTTATGGAAATTAGATTTTAGCTGTCACCTATTGATAGTCTATTGCAAATACCACAGTTAAGAATATGATTCCATTCCATGGTCAATTTTTATATTATGGTAAATCATTTTTATATCCTTACCCACAAGTTTTGGTTTATAAATGTGTTTTTATTACTATTTTCATAATGAACGTGATAGAGGGTTTTGTAAAAACCATAATTACATTTTTAGAAATTAGATTTTACCTGTAAATAAAACCTACTGCAAGTACATTTATAGAATAGTGCTCCTAGGGGAACTATTTTACTTTATAAATTTGGTTTATATTATAAATTTATTTTTATATTTTGTAATGTTGTTTTTATATATTTTTACAAACCTGCTTTTAATGATTGGCATTTCTTTAAAGTAGAAAACATCTGATACAAACAGATTGGATGAATTGTGGGTGTTATGTGGCATTATGTATCTTATTCATAAACTATCCATAAACTGACTTAACCAGGCATTGCTTGCCTCTACACCCTACAAACTGTGTTCAGCACTGGTTGTGTGGGTGTGTTTACACCATTACCTAATTTGTATCATTTATTTATTAAATATGGTGGTAAATAGCACATGCAAATAGGGTCAAAAATCAGGCTGTTTATGGTTGCACAATTCATTTTTGGTTAATGTCGAAGTTATATTGATAACTGTGTGGCTTTCTTTGTCTGATTGTGTCTCAGGCAGAGGAAGGAGGAGTTGGAGCAGAGGATGTCGGCCCTTCAGGAGAGCCGTCGAGAACTCATGGTCCAACTAGAGCAGCTCATGCTTCTGTTAAAGGTGAAAACACAACAAATGAAGATGACACGGTTTTAAAAAGTTAAATTCAGAATGTAGAAATGCAGAGTTCCATGTTAACAAGCTGAACTGCTCCATCTACAGGAAGAAGAGCTAAAAAGAGCCGTAAGTCTCAGAGTCTAGTAACAAAACTGTGTGTTAATATACTTGAGCTGATTTGAGATTAACTGTATGTTGTGTGTTTGTTCTTCCTAATATTAAACTTGTGAAATGTTTTGTGTTGGTTGTGTCTTTGGCATCCAGAACTTAACATTTGTTCATTTAGTATAACACAAATCTGTTAGACAGACTACATTTGAGCATGTCAATTACATACTCTAATTCTTCTTTATCAGTTTTTGAACAAACTAATAATACATTTTGATGTGTATTATTATTTTCATTGTTTGTGCTGTTGACGTGAATGATTGGCAAAAAATGGCCAAAACAAAACACTGAGACTTGCGAGCTTACACTTTTGATCACCAATAACACCAATAATTTTTAAGAATTTACTTATTAGACCATTTACCTGCAAAATGACATTACGTAATGTCTGTTATCATTCATTAATTTGCTAATCATTATTTAATTTACAAATATTTGACTTTTGGTTATAGGGAGCTGTTATGGTTGGGCCCTCCTTCCAGCCCACGATGGCAGTGCGCAATGCTGGGTATGTTTTATGAGGAAGTTGGTGGTGAATATTCAGTGTCGGGAGGGTTATACTATTAGGAAGTGTGGAATGAGGACCTTTAATGTATGGACGGTTGGGTATTTATCTTTTGTCAGGTTACAGGGTGCTAGTGTGGGGTAAGGATTTTGGATCTTGCAGTACACGTCACCGGCAACTGGAGAGAGGCTTGTACCAGTGGGAGGGGCCAAGCGCAAGAGGCACATGGAAACTTGAAAGTTGCATGTTGCACGCTACTAGGAAGGAACTTGTTGCATGCGAAGGGTTAGTGGGGAAGGGAAGGGCAGCGGTTATCAATTTGCAGGGAAGGGAAAAAGTGGGGGAAGCAGGGGGGGGGTAAGGACAATCAACGCACAGGGGGAGCAGGACATGGGGGGGAGCGCCTAAGTGCCCATGGTGGTAGCCGAGAACCAGGCCTGCCCCGCTCCCGTGCTCCTCCGCACCCCCAGCCTACCCAGCAACACAGCCATCCAGCAGGGGCCGCAGACCACTGACCCATACCCCATAGCCCGGCCAACAACGCCAGTAAAAAAAAACATACCACACCGAAAGGAATAAATAACCAGTCGACACCTCCGGACTCAGCTAGGGGCCTGGGCGGCGAGTGCAGCAGGGGCCTTCGCGCGGGGACACAAACCTGGTCCCCTTGCGGTTTTCATTGTGTGTGTTGCACAACACATCACCTGCCCGGACAAACCAAGAACAAAGGGTTAACTACACCAGAGAGTGAAAAAAAAAGACGAGTCAAATACCCCGGTTTAGAATATAAAAGCACTAATGGGATGATTTGGTGTTGTTCAAGCTTTACATGAAGATGCAAGCAAAGTTTTTTTTGGATAAGATGCGGTTTCTAGATTCGGGTAAAAAGGGCTTTTGTTTTATTGACTATTCAGTGGTAACCACACTAATCACAGGGAACCCAAAAGCATATGTTCAAACGGAGAAACCATACCTTTTGCATAGAGTCAGATCAGTAGGTTGTGTGTGAAGTCAGGAATAGGAAGAAAAGACATGCATTGATAAGTAATAAGACAGAAGTTATGCGACTTCGGCCATATTGTGAAATAAAAAAATAAATTCATGATTTTGACGAGGTTATGCGCACCAAGGCTGCTTTATTCCTTATATGTATCCACCAAAGGGTGAAGATTAGTCACAAGTGGCAATACTGTGTTATAGTTGAGATACGGAAAGGTAATTTAGTGCTCAGTGCTTGCAAGCTGAATGTTCACAGCAGTACGAACCCAACGTCTGCAGTGTCACAGGACCGCATTCTAAGATAACTCGCTCTGGTCGGCGCAAGAGCCTTTCGTGAGGAGGACATGAAAACGCAGGTAGAGTCTCTCTCAGCAGAGGATGAAACGGGGAAAGAAGGGAAGGGCTTGGAAGGAAAGGGCGACAGAAGCAACGGCAAGAGCGCCGGGGAGGCGGCAGACCTGCAGAACCAAACCAATGGCGGCAGGGGGGGACCAGGAAACGAATAACCGCAGGGGGGCAGAGCCGAGGCTCACTACACAAGACGCGAAGGGAGAAGGAGAGAGATGAGGCAGGTCGACGGGATTGTTTGCTGATGGGGTCCGCGCTCAACCAGGAGGTGAAGCGTGGAATTGTAAAACGATCAAGTGGAGCAGCGTCGGGAACTCAGCACGGATCCCAACATCAGATTACTGCGCCATCGTCAGGAGCGCGCCAGAGCAGGGAACAGAACGGGACTGGAAACAGCCGGCGTGGGGCACCGGCGAACTGCCGAATCTGGGGGGTCCATGAGCTCCTGGGTGCGGGTGGGACAGGGTTGCGGTCTCAGAGGGGCCAGCAGATTTAAGCTGGGAGTCTGGGGATGCGATGGATCATTTGAAAAATATCTGGAAAGCAGCTTGAACATAAGTGCTGGTAAATTGAGACGGACAGACACTGCTGGTGAGACACTCAACAAAACCGTCGTCGAGATGCGGATGTCAAAGCAAACATAAGGCCGAAGGAAGATCACTGCTGGCCAAATGAATCTATGGTCCAAGCAGAGGTGTGTTGAGGTGAAACCCTGGCAGACGCCTCGATGACTGACTACCGCAGAGTCTATGGGGGGGGAACTTCCTTATTGATAATCTGGGCATTTAGGAGCGGCTACCGGAACAAATGAGCAGCGGACGACAAGAGATCATAAGCTCAGAAGGGAAGGAGTTGCCTTCCTTGGTGGGGTCCCAACACATCGAAAGCAGGCACACCGGTTTTAAGTGGATAGAAGAAAGGTTACTGTATGAGCACAAAGTATGCATTGCATGAGTCTGAGGGCATGTGGACACTGAGAATGGAGTATGATCGGCATTGTTGACAATTCGCTTTGCAGCACAGAAAGAAAGAAAAGGTAAAATATAGTGCAATAGAAAATAATAATTTGGCAATAATATTTCACACTAGTACTGGTGGTTACTAGGATTGATCAAATTAAGGCAGCCTTGTGTGGGAACTTTTTTAAGGCAGCTATAAAACAAATATCATAAAATCATTTGGCAGCATTATTTTGTGCACTTTCAATGAATGATACATGCAGGTAACAAGTGGTTGTATTCAGTGAGATAAAACCCCAGAATGATAATATATTATCTCCCAACTTGTTGCCTGTTGCGCGACCAATTTGTGGCATAACTGTCTCCAAGCCATTTTAGCAGCAAACTCATTTTTGGATGAAATGTTGCGGGGAACTAGGCCACCACCTAATAATTGGGCGGGGTTTGTCCCGTATAGTCGGTACCCGCATAAGCGGCGACAACAAGAGGGGCTTATGTCGGGGTCGGGCGAGATTGAACAGGTGAGAAAGTGAACACGTACGTGTCTAGAACCAAACGGCGATCTGGTGCGGGCTGGTTGGTGACGCACCCAGGCGGCGGCCACACCGGGGGGGGAGTGGCGAGAGGACTGGTCATGGGAATCCGGGCGTGTGTCTGTACTGCTGCATGCAACGTGCCACAACTATTACCCCAAATTCCTTCCATGTCATGTATGGTATCAGGTCATTTTAGCGTGGTACGGAAAGCCTTATGAGGAACACTCGAGCAATTCTCAAATCTGTTTTTTCCAGGTGACTTTACAAGAATAGCTGCGTTTTAATAAGCAATGGTAAGTATTTTTCAGTTGAGCTGTGACTGATGCAATACAACAGTGTTTGATGGTTCAAACGAAGGTTTTCTCTTTGTCTCATCGCAGGGAGGAGGATCGAGCGACTCTGAAGCACTGTGCAACCAAGCCTGAGCTGGAACATGCCACACTTCTGAAAAGCATCAACAATACTGTGGTACACAACCCAATCTATAAATATAGAAATATATTTTTAGAATCTACAAGATGTTTTAAGACAAATCTGTGAACCGATTTTGGAAATGACAAATAATGGAACTGTCTACAACACCGCCAGTGCCATAAATCCAGTGATTATGAGATTATTTCATTTCCTTGGTGTTAATGTGTTCGGTTCGGTTTATTTCCGTGTGTATCTGTTCAAACTTGTACTATATTTAAATATCTATTGGGTGAAGTTGGGGTGATCTTTACTGAAGCTGCTATCTTTACAAACAACACTTTTATTGTACGTTAATAGCATAACAGCCTGACCTGATGCTCTTTTAAAGCATATATACATACTGTATATAAAAAGAGTAGGATTATGTTGTAGTTTCAGTTTCTCTTTGAAGGATTTGAGATTTTCTCATAGTGTTTGATACACAAATACACTGCCTTAGCTTATCAGACTCCGTTTATTTTGATAGATGGATAGGTATGTGTGCTTTGTTGCAATTTGTTAATTTTTCAAGACATACATTTTAATTAATAAGAACAGTCCAGAAACAGGTGAATCTCATGTCACCAGTTCTTTTTTCCACTGTTATTTTAACATTTACGTTTTTTTTTGTAGGTTTATTTATCTTTATTTGTAATAAATTCCCAAAAATAAAAATGTAATATGTTTTGCATAAAGAAAATAAAGCCTATTTTAAGATCATCATGATTTTCTCACATGTGATATTAAGCACCCCGAGTTAATCCCAATGTCGTTAGTCAGCCTAAAAATTTATTCATGATATATAATATATATCTATTATTATATTACAGTATACACACATATATTCATTATTGCAGTATTATTTATTTAATTATTTATTCTCTTCATGCAAATTATATTGCATTGTTCTGGTTTCTTTTAGCAAAATTATTTTTTTCTTCGGATGTTAGAGTCTATTGCATGTTTTTTTGACAGGTTTCATGAGATTCACCCAAAACTCTGTACCTCTGCATTCAGTGGAAGATATTATTTGACTCCAAAGAGCACACAGTACATTTACCATGCTCTATTATTCAACTTGCAATGTTTTAAGAAACAATGAAACAGACATTTTTGAGACAAATATATGAGACCGCATCTGACACTACTGAATGTGCTGTTATGTTGAAAAGCATTATTTGGTGTAAGATATGTTGATCTAGAAGAGAAGTTTCATGCTTGATTTGATTTTGTCAGTAAATATGATTCCTTGTAAAGACCGTCTGTAGTAGACGGGTTAAGGAAGACTGGTTTGGCTTTGACCATCTCTAGACTCTTTCATTGATATGTTTTCTTTGATATGCTACTGTCACACTGCAGCGCTCACATTCTTCTCACGGTTTACTCCAGACGGACAGACAGTTATACAGCAGAACTACAACAACAACAACAAAAGCAGCATCTGCACACTGCTGCCAACCATTGCACTTTTCAGTGATTTTGCATGGAACTAAATAAAAATAAAAAATATTATGTCGTACAAGTATCAACATCAATGTCATGTTACTGTTATTTTATAAAATCTATATCTGTCTCTATATTTTCCATGTCTTTAGAGTTTGTTCCATGTTGGTTAAAGCTCATCTTTCATTTCAAATGACTTTGCACACAATGCTATTTTGAGTCGTCATGTGTTGATGCAATATACACAACGGCCAGTAGATGTCCGTGTTGAATAATTATTTTTCCCATCGGACAACAAAAATCACATTAGGATTTAGAAATGATAAAATTAACTTAAATGTATATTAATCAAATTGAATTAATGACATAAAAAATAAAATAATATTTATAAAAAAATTATTTGATTTAATCATGGGACTTCTCACAACTTTAATTATAAATAATCAAATTATTAATAATGAAAGAATTATTTTAGTATTTAACTCGTAATTTAACGTTTTTATTTTTAGAATTTTAAATGTTATCGTTTTTAATATGTTTATGTAGCTTTTATATATATTTATATTTCAGTTTTAGTTATTTCAGTACATCAAGTTAAATTAAATAAAATGGCATGTGTTAACTGGAAACTGGTTGAAAAATAAGCTTGTGTGTGCACGCGCGCGTGTGTGTGGTGCATTTTTATATTTTTATTTTATTTCAGTTAACATTTATTATTTTTCAAGTAACTAAAATGTTTTTATGCTTTTACTTTTATTTATAATAACCTTGTGAATGAGACCCCTGTCAGGTTTACATTTGCATGTAAATAGGCTTTAAGTGATTATTTTTACTACATGCTGTGGCTACTACAATGTGACAAAAATGCCATGCGTTTTATTTTGTAAATATTGATTTATTAGACTGTCTGCTCCCCATTATTTAGGAACCTGGAACCTTACAATGAAACAAAAGTAGATTATTTGGAGACTTCAGCATCCACCTAGATAAACCTCAGGCTGCAGACTTCCACACTCTGCTTGCCTCTTTTGATCTCAAGCGAATGTTAACTACGGCTACACACAAATCAGGCAATCAATTGGACCTTATTTACACACGACTTCTCCACTGATCATGTGCTGGTTACTCCACTGCACACCTCAGATCACTTCCTCCTCGCTCTTAACCTCAACATGGTTCCTGACACAACACATACCCCTCCACATGTCACTTTTCGACGTAACCTACGCTCTCTCTCACCCTCCCGGCTATCTGTTATGGTTTCATCTTTGCTTCCTTCCCATGAACATTTATCATCTCTTGATGTTAACAGTGCTTCTGATACTTTCTTCTCCACTCTTACGTCTTGTTTAGACAGTATCTGCCTCTTGTCTTTCAGGTCAGCTCGTACCACCTCTTCTGCCCCTGATCTGATGTTCTCCGTAGCATTGTTGTCTAAGCTCATCGCTGCAGAAAGATAACGCAAATCACAAATCCTACGACCTTATGTATATCAATCACTCCTTCTCTTCATTCTCTGCGAATGCTCCACTGCTACAAGGACATACTTCACCTACAATGACCAATCGCTCTAACTCTTGCATGCCTCTTTCCAAACATTTTCCCTCCTCCCTCCTTTTGTTCTTCACTCCTCCCCCTCCTTCATCACTCTAAAGCTGAACGAACTTTGCTCTACATTCTTCACACTCAGTGCACAATTTTGCCACACCCAAACTGTCAAACACATCTACCAGCCAACTGACACTTCTTTTCATCCGCTCTCCATCTCTGAGGAGAAAATTCTCCTAAACCTCAATCCGTTCGCAATCATCCTACTACTTGTTCCGCTGATCCTATTCCCATCCATCTTCCTTTAGATTTCGCCGGCCGTTGTACTGCACTCATCACATCGTTTTACACTGCCCTCACCCTGGTGTGTTTTTGCCCGCACTTTTAAACATGCTCATAACCCCCCTTCTTAAGAACCCACTTCTTAACCCAACTTTTTAGAGAACTAACAGCCGTTGCCTTCGACCCTTTCGTTGCAAAAACACTTGAACGAGTTGTTTAACCAAGTCTCTGCCTTTCTCACACATAACAACCTCCTGGACAGCAACCAATCGGGCTTCAGAAGTTGGACATTCGACCGAGGCTGCCTTGCTTTCAGTTGTTGAAGCCGTAAGACTGGCAAGAGTGGATTCCAAATATTCTATACTTATTTTGCTGGATCTTTCTGCTGCTTTTGATATGGTGAACCACCAGATTCTCCATTCAACCCTATTGGAAAATGGCATCTCGGACGCACACCAGTGGTTTGAGTTTTACCTCTCAGATAGGTCCTTCAAGGTAGCTTGGAATGTTGAGGTGTCCAAGTCACAACATCTAACAACTGGGGTGCCTCAGGGCTCAGTACTTGGACCACTCCTCTTCTCTGTCTACATGGCATCATTAGGTTCTGTCATTCAGAAGCATGGCTTTTCTTATTACGGCTATGCTGATGACACTCAAATCTACCTCTCATTCCATCATGATGATCCGACGATAGCTGCTCGCAATCTCAGCATTTCTAACAGACATTTCTTGCTGGATGAAACCTTGCCTTACTTCACTCAACCTGGCTAGACAGAATTGCGTGGGGGTGTCAAAACCCCACGTGAAGCCAAAGGGTCACCAGTCAGGGAGCTCATCACCCCTAACTCCGTCAAAACAGCAGAAACGTGAGTTGGGATTGAGGAGAGCGAATCTCCTCAGACCAACAGGGCGAAACACACCACGGCCGCCGAGGTGCGTATAACAAACACGCAACACGATCAGGCCTGGCTTGCAGAACTATGCAACCAACTCCGGGCGCCCACACCCCCCTGGTCGGGCAGTTCGCGGAACGATTAGCAATGCTCGCTGATTGGGCGGGCTGCCAGCCACTGCTGTGCAACCTCCACAATTATCAAAATGCCCGATGAATCTTTAGGAGCCGAAAGACGCAGTTCACACCTCCGTCTCATTAATTTGCACTGCGGCTACCAGTAGCTGCTCGCAGTAAAGTCAAGGCATGATGTCTACACTTTTCTAGCTAGGTTAATTAACTACTGGTACTGGTTTACGAAACAAACGCTACGCTTGTCTATTGTGTTCGAGTCGTATCACATGTGGTCTGGGTGGGGGGGTGGGTGGGGGAGGGGGGGGGTATAATAGAGTATATACTAGGACCCCTTTGCGACGGTACTTGCGGGAGGCGAACCGGAACCCGTGGGTCAGGGCACTGGAGGCGTGTTGCTCGTGGGTGAGTCTGTGACTGCGGGTAGGGCCCAGTGGATAGGCGCGGTGTGTGGGGAGAACAGCAGCTGCGAAAATGACTAAGAAATGTCATTTTACCTTGTGCGAGCTACGCAAATATGTTTCCCGTCATGATAATTAAACGCATCACTCATTTCCTTAGATACATAAAAACATGAAACATCAGGAAACCACAGTCCACTATTCAACGAGCAGCGCACTGCGTTTCCATTGGTCGAGAAAGACAACATCCGTTTCTTCCGTCAGCCATTCATGTGAACGGAAGGAGGAGCCAATGAATAAAACAACGGCCTTTCTCTCCGACAACCAATCAGCGGGAAGAATGAATGCGTGTCGGCCAATCAGCGGCGGCGGGTGGATAGGCGGCGGTGCTGAAGGTTCTCTGAGGCGCTGGAGGGTGGGGTGCGAACCGAGAAGCGCAGCTGGTTTGGTTGGATTTACTGTTGAGTTCACGGGTGAGTCGAGCTTATATCAGGTGCTCTCTTTAAACTATTAATGTGATTTCTTAATCAAGAGGTTTGGTTTTGCTCTGGCAGGACCGAGCCTATGGGAAACCATTGTTTTATGTTTAATTTGCCATTATGTTGAAAGATCATGCAGGCAGAGTAGCTTGTTAGCGTAGCAGCAGCTGTTCATTACATTGAAGTGCATTGATAGTCTCATGACCCTAACCCATCACTTTTTGTTTTACGATGGCGTGGTTAATAAATGCATAATATTACTGACACAAATTTGTGTTTTCTTTTTTTTCTTTTGTAATTAACATGAAGTTGTTAATTTTCTAAGCGCACTTCCTGTTCTTAGTGAAATGCATTAAGTGGGTTAGGCTGCAAGGTGCAACTTAAACACTGATGTTAGATATTTAGTCCACACGTTGAACATATTTGCTCGAGTAAGTGAAAGGTTGACTGCAAAGCCACTTTGAGAGACGAAGCCAGCCAACAAAAGACAATAGAACAGCCTGGTGCAATTGAAATGCAGTAATCTGCAACACAAACAGCTTAATGAGCCCATGTTTAACATTCTAGTGCTGGCTCAGAAAGTCTTACCTGACCTACAGTCAGGTGTGAGATCACGTGGTACAATGCTTTTATTGTGCATTCATTTCTATTCAAAAATTGAAATCGCAAATGATATTATCAGATTTGATTTGTGCCTCTTTTGCTTTAGTGACAGCAGCACTTGAGCTGAAGATCATTTTCTCCAACATAATTCGAGATGTCCTAAAGAGCATCTTATGGAAGCTTGTTTCTGCCATAGAATAAAAAATCTAAAAGGTAATTGACTTTTTATCCCATAATTTGGACAACTTGAGAAAAAAGTCAGAATTGTAAGATGCATGTATAAACTCAGAATTCTGACTTTTTTACCCACAATTCCAAGTTTATATTTTGCAGTTCTAACTTTTTTTCCTCAGAATTCTGTATTTAAATCTCAAAATTCTGACTCTTTGTTTCAGAATTTTTGAATTGCATGTCACAATTCATCTGACAATTCTGACCTTTTCTTGCAATTGCGTGTTTATGTATCACACCACACAATATTGGGTTTGTCACGCAATTTTGACTTATTTTTTCTTAGATTTTCAAGAATGGAAGCAAAAAAAAAAAGTCTTTACTAACAGTCACGTGATCAATGTCACTATTTCAAATTTTTTTTTAAAGTTTTTTTTACATTTTGGTTTAATATGGTTAGTGACCTACAGTAGTAGAGAACTGAAATAGAGAATATTTCTTGTTCATTTTACGTCGCAACTTTTCTATGCCCTGAATCCTAAAATGTCCTGCTTACAGTATTTTCAGATTTAAATGGAGAAAAACATTTTTTGTCAAAAAATGTGTTCTCAGAATGTTAGACCCCTCTGTATATGCACTAAATTGTATTTATTTATTTTGCTGACCAATATGCTTTAGTATTATGATACAGTATTGATTGGTATATCATCCAAGATGATTAACTGGCCAGTATTTGGCTATTTTGAGATTATTGGCATCAGCCAATTATCATTCCCACTATTTGTCATATTATTAAGTTTTATAGTCAGTTTAATATGTGTGTGTGTGTGTGTGTACACACACACATACATAAATTATTACACGCTATAAATAAAATATTTAATGTAAAATAAGTGTTTATTTGATTTCAGCTTATATTTGCTATAATTAAACAGCATTATTATGTTAGTCTATAGCTTCATGAGTATTATTTAATCTGTTAGGCACTCTGAACTCAGTGTCAGCCATTGAAAACTCATTAATATAAAACTCATCTTTAGTATTGTTCTTAAATAGATGTATGGCTTAACATTCTCCGCTGGCAGTTTATTTATGACCAGATTTATAGTGGTAGGAGCATGTGTTTAATGTATGGAACACCTCAGTCACCAACTTTTACGATCTATTTGGCAATTTAATTATTTGTAGATATTAACTCTATCAGCCATATTTTTTGATGTACTTCATGTTTGTGTAGGCTCAGTGGAGTGCTGCGGTGAGGTTTGCTACAACCAAACTTGTTCATTTGAATGTCTCTCATTTATTAGATAAAGCTCATCATCATTTTAAAATCTTAATTCAACCAGTATAAATAACATCAACAGATATTTTCCTATAAGATGCCATCTTGTTGATCACATGGTGAATGGCATCACAGGCGGATTACGCTGTAAATTTACATGTGACCATTTTCCATAAACATTCTGTAAAGTTTAAATTGAAGAAAAATTTCAAACAGTTAGTTTTGGTATATGTGGGGGGCATAAAAAAACTTTAAATAACCTCACTAATGTTCATCACTTGTAAAGGAATGATATCTTCATTCATCACTTTGAGACGTTTGCTCATGACCCGGCAGACTATTTAGATAATGTATCTCTATGTTTTGACTCTTAAAAACCATAGATTTGATTGGTTGGAGAGACTACATTGTAAAGATGTCATACAACACACATTAACAAGAGCCTTATCTAAACTTTGTGTAATGTGTATATGTAATAAATTAAATCACAGCACTCTTTGCAATACAGTGAAAATTAATGAGCCACGGGCCTCGTCACATATAGACCCAGATATCTAGAATCTGAAAAGCACTGTATGTTTGGACTCTTGTGAAATATCTATATTTTATAATTTAAATCATAATTTGATCATTTGTATTATCAAATTTCTAAGCCTAGATAGACTATCTGCACACGAAGCTGCATTTATTTGATCACAAATACAGTAAAAACGGTAATATTGCACTGAAAAAAATGTTTCATCCACAAATCTAATTAAAAAACTTTAGGGTAATGATTCACATCTATATTTTTTTAACTTGAGCCAATGAAAAAGAAATAACCCTAAACAATATTTCAGTTTGTGTAATATTATTACACTCTAAAAAATGCTGGGTTAAATATTACCCAGCGCTGGGTTAAAAAGGGACAAACCCAGCAACTGGGTTGTTTTGACCCAGCGGTTGGGTTCAAAACAACTCAATAGCTGGGTTTGTCCCTTTTTAAACCAGCATTTTTTAGAGTGTACAATTTCAACATACTGTTTTTTTTGTGTTTTTTTTTTAAATATAATTTAAAATGCCATTTATTCCTGTGATGCAAAGCTGAATTTTCATCATCATTACTCCAGTCTTCAGAAATCAAACTTATATGCTGATTTGGTGAGCATTTTTAAAATGATTATTAATGTTGTCATTTATCTATTTTGTCTTCCTGAAGACAATAATAAGGTTAAACATGCACTGTTGCATGCATTTCCAGACATAAATTGTGCGTAAAGAGCAGATTAATTTATATTTGCGCAGTAACAGTAAACTTTAGCCAGATCGTAAATGTTTTGTCAAATCCATCACGATTTATTATTTTTTAAAACAACAAACACACAATTTTCCCCCAACGCATTAACTAGTACGGGAAAAATGCACATCAAAATAAAAAAAATTATTATTTAAAAAAAACATTATTTGAGTCTTTAGGAAGAGAAACCTGGGAACTTATGTATACCCAAAGGTATGTTCCTATAAATAATACATCATATATAATGACTTATTTAGGAAGAGGCAAAGTTCCTCTGGCTCAAATCTGAAGCACCCCTCCCAGAGTCACATGACTGTAGTTCCGTGACTCGCCGGTGAGGTCGCTGTTGAGCGGAAGACACGCATCCATAAATACACACACACACACACACGCTCTCTCTCTCTCTCTTACGCACGGGATTTATACTGAGAACAAGCAGGCAGGCGGCAGGGAAAAGCCCCGACGTCCCTTTCCTCGTCCGTTCGAGTATTTCACAGAGCCAAATGCCCGGTCCGACGCAAGCTCTGTCCCCCAATGGAGAGAACAACAACGACATCATTCCGGACAGCAACGGCACCAACATCATTCCCTACAGAAAGAACACAGTGCGCGGAGAGCGCGCCTACAGGTACACCACTGCCATTACCACCCGCCGGCCGCTTTACAAAGAAACCACCGCTTTAAGCGGCCTACAATCAATGCATTTAGCAGAAAATATCAAGATTATACTTTTCAAGCCATGCTTTCCCAATGCACTCGCTCCGGGAACCCCGGACTCCCATTATTGGCTGCGTTATATCTAACGGTGGGGCTTTTCCTGAGCCAGCAGTTATGGCGTTTCCCCGATGGTGCAATCACAAAAAACCACGTTAAACGCTCTTTAGTGAATGCGTTCAAGCTTTTGGCCATTTTCTCAGCCGTTATGCATATGATTTGAGATGGATGTATGTTGGGATGTGCGCTGACAGGGTGCTTTCCCAGGTTTTGACAGTGCATGGCCTGTATGTTCACTAAGCAGTCAGCCATTGCGTAATGTAATTCATTCCATCCTATCCCCAAAATCTGTTCAGGTCGTTTGTTATGGCGTGCATATCGCACCTAATACTGCGTCATATCTCGTGCATGGGTAAAAATATGATTGCATGTGTTTTACGGGTCTGTAAACTTGTTTTAGGCTGATTGCTTTTGTTGACACTGATTTGTTGGCTCCTCCGAATTTTTTTCCCTCCCCCCTTCATTCCTGCATCTCACTAAACTGTTTATCTTTCCTGCTAAATTTAGATGAATCTGCTCTTTAAGCACAACAGCACTAATGTCTGGAAATGCAGTGTGTTTAAGCTTATTAAAGCCATGAGAAAATAACAGGGAGGAGGATTTATCATCATGGAGGGATTTGAAAGAAATCTTATATAAGAGATGCGGGTTTTCTTGAGGGATTCGCTTCATTATTCATATGATGGTGCACTGGGAAATTAAGGAGAATGGGATTGATGTGGTGGATCTTTCTGTTGCCAGTGATCTGAAACTGGCTTCGGTCAGTTGATTGAATTAGGTTAGTTTAATACAGTGGTTCCCAACACTGGTCCTGGAGGCACCCCAGCACTGCACATTTTGCATGTCTCCTTTCTCTGACGCACCAGTTTCAGGTCTTGAAGTCTCTACCAATGAGCTGATGACCTGAATCAGTTGTGTTTGATTAAGGAGACATGCAAAACGTGCAGAGTTGGGGTGCCTCCAGGACCAGGGTTGGGAACCACTGCTTTAATACATACATCTACAATACAAGTTGAGATGATCTTTGATATGTTCATATGCTTAATTGCGCCCTATTAATAATAACTGGTTGTGGACAGCATTGCTGTTTTACTTGTCAAAAGATCAAGCTATATGTTTTATTATTATTTTTTTTTAAACCAATGGTTTGTAATAGGGATTATATTTCAGGGCCATATCTTAAAAACTGATTTTTTTTTGAATAAACACAATTAATGCTTGTTTCTAGATTATTATTGCTATCATGAACTTGGTATGTTAGAGGTCCCGCTGTTCAACTTTCTATAAACAAACAATCAATATGTCATACTGTATACTGTAATGTTGTGATGCCTAAAATATTGTAAGCATTACAACTTTTGATTTGGTACTGTTGATTTAAGTTTGTTTTTATTTATTTTTTAGACAAAGTAGCATTTTAATATTGGTCATATTTTGGTTATCAGGCATAGCATGAAAATAATGATCAGCTTATATCATGTCAGAACCTATCCACCCAATCAAATTGTGTTTTGTGCCAAACGGAGATGTGTTTTAAATCTATAATCACATCAGCAGCTTTTCAAGGACGTGAGTTTCAGTAGAGCACAAACAAACCTCAATTCCTAAACTTTTTTTTGTCTGATGCAAATGTATAGTCAGTGTGGTTTGTCATCAAATGCTGTTCTGTGATGGAAAATGACTATATTTGTACTTCACTTGTTTATTTTTTTGTGCCTAGCTTTTTTCCCCTTAGATTTTTTCCCCTTGTTTAGTTTTGAGTTCAAGTGGATAGACAGTGGGTGAACTCACTATTCTGTATGAGAACAAACAAAGCTCAAAAGCTTCTATTTAACATTGTGGAGCGCTCTGTATATCTTGATATGTACTTGATTATCTAGTTTACATTAGGATCATGTTACACAGTGTTTATGGGCAAAACATGCAATGCTAGATAGCAGAAAACCTTTAGAGCTCTTAAAGGAATAGTACCAAAAATTAAAAAAATTTAAATTTATTTACCCTCAGTCTGTCCAAGATGTAGAGTTTTTTTTCTTCTTCATGGGAACAGATTTGGTGAAATGTAGCATTTCGTCACTTACTCGCCAATGGATCCTCTGCAGTGAATGGGTGCCGTCAGAATGGAAGTCCAAACAGCTGATTAAAAACTTCACAATAATCCACAAGTAATCCACAACACTCCAGTCCATCATTTAATGTCTTGTGAAGTGAAAAGCTGCGATATTTGTAAAAAAAACAAATCCATCATTAAGACATTAAAATTTTAAACCATCGCTTATGGCCAAAATACAAGTTCAAACAGTTCCACCATTGGAAAGAGGAAGTGGAAATCCCCTGTTGTCCTCTCACATCAAAATCCACAGACATATTTGTTTACAACTGTTTGTAGACGGTGCTTGATCTGCTTTTTTTTATTTCACAAGACATTAACTGATGTACTTTAGTGGTGTGGATTACTTGTGGATTATTGTGATGTGTTTATCAGCTGTTTGGACTCTCATTCTGACGGCACCCATTCACTGCAGAGCATCCATTGGTGAGCAAGTGACGTAATGCTAAATTTCTCCAAATCTGATTAAGAAACAAACTCATCTACATCTTGGATGGCCTGAGGGTGAGTACATGTTCAGCAGTTTTTCATTTTTGGGTGAACTATTCCTTTACAGTGTATACATTCACCAACAGATGGCCTTTTGTTGTCCCAGATTAGTCTACCTCAGTTTAGTTCCTAAAACTCTTAGAAAAGCATTGCTATTGCACATCGTTGTTATAGTATGCATGCTGCATTGTAAATTGCTCAGACTGACAAGTCAATACCAGAGCTGATAGTGTCATTCAGACTTTGAGCTGTCCTTCAATACATCTGCGCTTGATTATGATGCTGATGTCTGTGTCTCGTCCACAGCTGGGGGATGGCGGTCAACGTTTATTCTACCTCAATCACCCAGGAGACTATGAGCAGGCATGATATCACAGCCTGGGTGAACGATCTGCTCTGTCTAAACTACACTAAAGTGGAGCAGCTGTCATCAGGTATGTGAACCTCCCAACTTAAACCACCGCTGACACTCATTAGACACAAAGAGCAGTAATCCCAGAGGATTTACACGAAGGCATTTTGTTAGTGCTTGTCTGCCCTGCTGTAGGGCGGCTGCTACCTTTTAAACGTTTGTGTAAATAAATGCATTCGTCTGGCTGTGAATTCTCAGCTGCTTTAGGTAACACAGCCATGAAGTATGATCCTGGGAACGGAGTTAATCCCAGTAAACTGTTATGAAATTAAAAGTAATTAAACTAGAACTTCTTTATTGCTGCCAAAAACGAGTATAGCTTTAAATCATCTAATAAAAGTGTTTTTGTATTATGCGCAACGTGTCAGGCTATATTTCATCAAAATCTATTTAATTTTTGTATAATTACTAGGCATGCAATTATATGTGGCCTTAATATGATTTATACTTTTTTTCACACGACAGGGCTGTTTAAATGAACTGCAAAACAGCTAAAGGTCATCTAAAATATTTAATTTTCATCGCAGATTAATCATTTTTAATCAAAAATGATGTTATTTGCCAACTACCCGTTTAGTTTCAGTATTCTTTCATCAAGTTCTCAAACATTTGCATTTAATTTAATCTGAAATAACAACATTACTATCGACCACTGCTATGATAAAGTGTCATTATTTGTTTGATTTCAGAAGGGTTGACAAGTCTGATTAATGATGAGAAAGGCATTATTTTAAAGGGGTCATATGATGCGATTTCAAGTTTTCCTTTCTCTTTGGAGTGTTACAAGCTGATTGTGCATAGATAAGATCCCTGAAGTTGCAAAGACTAAAGTCTCAAAACCAAAGAGATATTCTTTATCAAAGTTAAGACTCTGCCACGCCCCCCTAAAACGACTCGTTCTAACACGTCCCCACATACCTATGTCACTATCTGGGAAGGTTTGCATAACGCCGCCTAAATGTTCAGGCAAAGAAAGAAGGCGTGTTTCAGTAACCGCAGTTAGTGTTGATGCAGCATGTCATGGAGACGCTGTGTGTTTCTAGACGAAGGCAAAAGCACTTTATTTGGCCTTCCTGAAGTAGATGCATTTAGGAATCTTTAGATTACTTACAACAGAACAGCAATGATTTATGGACGGCCGTTTCATGAACCTAGGAGAGGAGGTAATTCTGACTTTGCTATGACATTCTGGCGCTTCTGAATCAGCTACTGTTTTTGTTATTAGTTTAAGTATTTGCTAATGACTGTTCAAATGTGGAGTTTTGCGCATCGTGTGTGTTTGGCATGAGGGAGGGAGGGAGGGGGGTCACATCACAAACACATACAAGCTTCATCACTGTGTCTGTCACGGCGACTCTGTTCCCCTTTCAGGCTTATTTACTGTCTTTACATTTATTTTGAAAAGATGAAGCTCGCGATTCATGGTAAGGGGCGTTACATTTCCGACGATGCTTGCGGTGTTCAGCCAATCACAATGCACTGAGTCCGCTGGCCAGTCAGAGCAGACTGCGCTTGTTGGAAGGAGGGACTTTGTAGAAAACGAGCGTTTGAGAGAGGCGGGGCATAGAAGACCTACAATACTGTACAGTATTTTAAAAATGATGTGTTTTTTTGAACATTAAAGCATGTCAACATATTATGTTACACCAATTACACAAAATAATGATCTTTAAAAAACATCATATGACCCCTTTACTGATGGTAATGATAGGCTAATAAAGCTAGTGATTAAAAGATTTTTATAAACAATTGATATGCACCTCACAGGCATATTTGTAGTTGTAAATATAGTCTAGTGAAGTAGTTTATATTAGAACTAGAACTTTACCAAATAAATGATTAATATAGAAGTGTGTGTGTGCGCAATTATATGTGCCCCTGATGATATTGTACACACAATTCTATACTTTCCATTTATTTTTATCCCTTTACTGTTTATTACTGCTAATAATATATTTATTTCTACTCAAATATTGTTCGACTATTCTACTTATAATTGATTCTGTCTGTTGAGGCTGTCACGATCCGTTCCATGAACTTACTTTTTTCCCCAATTTTCATTGACTCTCGCACTACACCCTGTTGCACATCTCTCCGGACTACATAGCCCATCATTCATTGCACTGGGTGCAATCAGTGTAAACAGCTGAGTGCAATCAGTGCTGAGTGCCATCAGTGCATGAATGATGGATATGTAGTCCGGAGAGATGTGCAACAGTGTGTAGTGCGAGAGTCAATGAAATTGGAAGTTCATGGACCGGATTCGTGACAAGAACGGTCTGTGTTGCTCATTTCTACCTAAACATACAGTAAGAGACATTCTGCATTAAAATCTCAGGGTTTTGAGAACAAATGTCTTTCCAGTATTCATGTAAATACTTTCTTTTACATGTTCGAAATAAAAAACAAATCAATTTGTGGACAACACTTCTGTGCTTTAGCATTATGACATCATCACATCGGATATCAAGACCTATATTTAGTTCAGTATAAGCACAGGTCAGGCCAGAGGTATTTAAAGATCTCTGAGACACTGAATATCCTCTGGAACGGCTCCAGGTATGCCTAGACAGGCAGAGCCATTGAATTCATGGTATTTTACAATTACATCCTTGGAGTCAAATGGATCTCCCTTTAAGTGCTCTTGTTTTATTTCTTCTGATTGGGCAGATTAAGTTTACTGCAGAGTAAATTGGACACTTAGATGAACCTGAGACTGAAACTAAATCTGGTAGAAAGTGGTGGAGATCTTCGAGAAGCAGAGTCCTAAATAATGTCCTCACGAAACCTTTTTCACCCAGCGAATCTTCTGTGCGTCTCTTTGCAGGAGCAGCGTACTGTCAGTTCATGGACATGCTGTTTCCCGGCTGCATCAGTCTTAAGAAGGTGAAATTCCAGGCCAAGTTGGAGCATGAATACATCCACAACTTCAAACTCCTGCAGGCCTCTTTCAAGAGGATGAATGTTGATAAGGTGAGACAAACGTGAGGGCCTTGCAGTCATGCTTTCACTATAACCACTGAAAATCTGATTGGAAATGAAATCCCTCTCAAAATCACCTTAGAAAAATACATTTTAGCATGAAGAACAGTAGTGGATTTGTCTGATGAGTAATAAATAAATGAAATATCTCAAAACCCCTGACTGATTTAATTCCGTTATTCACATAGCTCTTGTCGCATTAAGCCTATGGAGAAAAGGAATTGGAAAAATACTTCTTGAACACGTACTGCTAAAATAGTGTTCATAAATTTAGGGCTGCTTTGTAGTTTGTTGTATAGTTATAATGCATGTGTAATTTCCACACTAGAAATATCTGTATTATTTTCACTCTGTAATTAACCAGCACTTTCTAAGAAACGGCAAGTCGCACATTGAATTAAATGTGTAATTTAATGTAAAAGTAAAAGTTGTGTGAAAAATGTGTAGTAAATGATGTTAATATTAATAGTAAATAATAAAATAATTTAATAGTTGTAATTAGGGATGCTGGTATCGGTATCGGGCCCGATACTGAGCTCCTGTACTCATACTCATTAAAATGCCCCGATACCAAACGCCGATACCACACAGCATGTGTTAAGTGCCATATTCAGACAAAGAACTCCGACAACAGACAGCAGAATGGAGTTATGATTAAGGATGTCTACGAAGTATATATATGCAATGAATATAAAGCATTCGGTATTAATGCCTGTATAGCTGATTTGTGCCAGCTGATGAGCAAAGCACGCTGAGTGGATTGAGCGCGCGGCAGCGCAGATGCGCAAGCTTGTCGAGTTAATATATCTTTCTCACATACATCACTGGAAAGTTTGTAGTTCGGTCGGATACGTCAAAAACAAGTAAGTAAAACAATGCACGAGTTACTTAACAGTAGGGTGTGAGAGAGAGAGAGAGAGCGTGAAATTCTGTTGTGTCTGATCTTTGATGTTCGCTCACTTAGAACATGCATCATTTGGATTAAAACTAAGTCGTAAAAATAAAACCATTTTGAATAAAGGGTCATATGCGACTATAGGTCAAATCAGTTTACACATGGGAGGGTTTCAGACCCGCGGGCGGGGTTGAAAGAGAAAAAGGGGTAGTCCAAGGAGCAGAGCGAGCAACTAGAAAAGATGTACATTAAGGGAACAGTAACTCTCAAAGATATATATGAAAAAATCTACTGTCAGCCTGTGTGAAATCGCGACTAGGCTGGACGTAGCCCCAATGTTCTGCATCAGTACAAATACCTGCAGTTGCGCGTGTTTTGCTTACTTAGTGCTTCTGCATTATATGAGTGGCTTTGAATATAATCGCGCCATTTAGAGAAAAAACAAGCGCACCTCTATTTCTGAATTTCACAGTTAGAATTTATCACGAGTGTTTTCCCTCATATTACAGCAAAGCGCGTGAGTCAGTACTGGGGGGGCGCTCTATGCTATTAAATAAGATTATGTATTATAGAGCAAAAAACGAACCATTGAATAACAAAAACTTGTAAAATACTTTAAATGGGCATACTTAGTTGAAAATAACCGGATATAGAATCAAACCAAAATTTATCAGCGGCGTCAGATATCATTTTTGATATTTTTTTTTACTAGTGGGTGCAGGACACTATAGTTCATTTGTGTAAGTGAGGATAGCAAAATAAACTAAACTGTGATTATATTATACCCAAAAATTCTTCATAAAGTGGATTACCAGTAAAACTGATACAAATTTGGGCCCAAAAATTATTCAGACCGAGTCTGGAAAAAATTGCAGTTGAGTTTTGCATGACGCTGGATGACAGCATGCCCGTGAGACGATATGCTGTCATTGTAGGCTAAGGGTTTGCCCGACTAAATGCCTGGCTCCACACAGATTTTTTAGCCCGATTTGCCCCTATTTCCCCTCCCATAATCGGTAGCAAAATCTTGTCGAGCACCTCAGTCTGTCCCAATGTTCGGCACTGATTATCTGGTAATGTGAGGCGTTCACAGATCGAGTCTTGCACTTCCCGATCTGCTCGCACACAAATCGGGGCCTCCCCGATCATATCAAACATGTTTGATATTTAGGATTGAAATCGTGATGATGACGGCTATATGATTACGTCAGTACTTTCACAATAGCCAATGCGCGACCGCAAAATAGCTGCTGTACGGCTCCATTGGATAGTAGAGACGGAGGAAACTGCTTCTTGGTGTTTTGTAGTAACACGACTGTCTGTATAATGTGGCGAAAATGTACCACAACCGTAAGGACAAAGAGAAGCGCTGGGGTGAAATCGCCTCAGTTTTGAACGTGTACGGTGGTGGCAGGGGTATCCACGAGCAGGGGGTCGGGGTGGCCAGCCAAATTTCAGGGGGGGCTGGTGCCACCCCTGGCCACCACGTAGACACGCCTCTGGTCACGAGGCGATCACGTGAGGCACTCCCTCTGGCATGATAATAATATCTTGTAGTGTGTGATGCACCATGATGTTCAAATCTTGTAGTGTGTGCATGTTTAAAATTTGAGAGAAGATAATCTGCAAAGATTCTCCTTGTGTGTGCTGCAACCAGAATTCCTATCTGTTGGACAGATTAGAATGTTTAAAACTCCTGTAGTGTGGCCTGACTTAGTATTGATAGTTGTGTAAATACTGTCGTACTAACAGCTGTCTAATTTTTGGTTAATTGTAATCCATTACATACCTTTCTAACAAAGTTATCTGACATTATCAGGATGAATTTGTTCTGACACAGTTTAAATCCGAGTTATTCTCATATTTTATTGCCATTTTCTAAACTATAACGAATAAACTGTGATAATGGGAGAAATGTTGAAGGTGTCTCAATACATTTTGGTTTGACTGTATCTATTTGATAAATAGTTAACCAAATAACATTATACATACCCTTTTGGTTTATGTACCCAATATTTAAAAAATTTACAAATGCAATAAAAATATGGAATCGTACCTCTTTATTGGCAAGTACCCAATAAAAGTATCGGTATGTGCGAGTACTGGAAGAAGTTCGATTGGTGCATCCTACCCTTGTAATAATTGTATACATTTATTAAATATATTTACTATTTAATGCAAATAAATAAATTGAAAATTTAAAGCGTTGACCTGGTTCTACTGTTTAGCCTTGTAATTCATTTAGTGCTATCATTTTAAAAAATGTTCCATATTTGTTGTTTTATAAAAGGTTGATGTTGTTTTATTAAACCTAATGCATATAACCAGTTATTATACCTCAAACTATAAGGCAATTCCAACCAATTTTCAACACACACCCTCGCAAAGCATCAAAATCTGATTAAAAAAAAAAAATCCAATGTGCAAAATGATTGATATGCAGAAAATGTTTCTGATTTGCTAGAAGCCACCATATTTTTATTATTATTTTTTTCTTTTTTATATTTACATAATTTATTTTAATTCAGGCAGGTTTTAGGACACCTATTTTAGTAGATATCTGCACGGATGGCGACTTTCTTATGCATGCAATAAATTATAGTTTTTATGCCCGCACTAAACAAAATCACATGTATTTTCTAAATAATCATTTATCAGGGATTCATAAATATTATTTTTTCTTTCATGCTGAATCCATTTGACCTGAAATTCTTGGAATTTTTATATGCAGTTACTTTAATTCTTAAATGTATATTTGAATAATTTAATAACACCTTCAGGTATTTGCAGGTCTTTGTCAATTAATGGTCACATGACATGCAGATAATTACTCTTTTATTTGTATTGTTTTTTATTTTGTATAATACTTAATTTGTTAATTTGACCACCCCCCACTTTGTGAACCCATAATTAACTCTGTATTTTTTATCGCAGAGTTATGTGTAATGTTACTTTCTTCAGCATTGTACACTCTCCATCTTGTTTCCTTTCCACGCTTCACAGATCATCCCTGTAGAGAAGCTCGCAAGGGACGGTTTCCAGACACCCTGGACTTCATTCAGTGTTAAAGAATTCTTCGCGCCACTATACGACGGGAATAGGAGTACGACCCGGTTCAGGCTAGACCAATGCCCGCGATGCATTCCCCCTCCAGTAGTCCCGGCGAGCACTCTTCACCTGCCAACGAACTCCCAGCTCCGCCAGCTCCTCCCACTGCAGGTCTGTTGTTGCTTGGGACTTGTTTATTATAATCAATCATTAAATCACTTGGCATTTGGCATCTGCTAAATTGCACATGGCATCCGTTTTCACTTGTGGTGCGAGCTATCTAGATCACGCCAGTTCAACCCTAAATCCTCCACCTCCACCTCCCCTTCCCGACCCTGGCCTCCGCCAAATAGATCCCTTTATTTCAGCTACCCCTCTAAAGGGGAAGAGCTGGAAGCTCAGTAACACAACAAACGAGTCATGTTGACATCCCTAACTCTATTCACATCTTTAATCGACGAGCTATCATTCACTATGTTATAAATGCGGACCTAAACCATGGACATCATTTATATAGAGCATTTATAAGCCGGGATTTTCTGCAGGTCTTAAAAATAAAAGTCTTAAGTTAACAAAATAGTTTTCAAGATACTTAAAAATTTGGCGTTATGCATCCACATACCAAAATGTGTATTGTTGTCAGTGTTTTTGTCTTGTTTTTTCCAATATAAGATCGAAACCATCCTTTAAATCCAGGATGCATTTACTTGACATGCACAATTACATGAATTGCTTTTTTTTTTTTAAAAAATTTTGAACATAACTTCAAGAAGTTTATTACTTTTAAAATATATATATATTATATATATATATATATTACATTTGGGTGAAAAAATGTGTTGGCCCCTTCCTTTTTTTTTTAATTTTTGCATATTTGTCACACTTAAAAGATTCGGATCATCAAACTAATTTTAATATTACACAGAGATAATGCAAGTAAATGCAAAATGCATTTTTTAAATGATGATTTCTTTTATTAGGGGAAAAAAGCTGTTCAAACCTGCCTGGCACTACGTGAAAATGTAATTGCCCCCTAAATCTAATAACTAGTTGTGCCATGTTTTGCAGCAACAACTGCAATCAAGTGTTCGCGATAACTGGCAATGAGTCTTTCTCATCGCTGTGGAGGAATTTTGGCCCGCTCTTCTTTGCAGAATTGTTTTCATTCTGCCACATTGGAGGGTTTTTGAGCATGGATGGACTGTTTAAGCATCTCAATCGTATTTAAGTCCGGACTTTGATTTGGCCACTCCAAAACCTTAATTTAGTTTTTTTTCTTGAGCCATTCAGAGGTGGACTTGCTGGTGTTTGTTTGGGATCATTGTCCTGCTACATAACTCAAGTGCGCTTGAGCTTGAGGTCACAAACTGATGGCCAGACATTCTCCTTCAGGATTTTCTGATAGAGTGCAGAATCCATGGTTCCGTCAATTATGGCAAGTCGTCCAGGTCCTGAAGCTGCAAAGCAGCCCCAGATTATCACACTACTACCACCATGTTTGACTGTTTGTATGATGTTCTTTTTATGAAATGCTTTGTTGGTTTTACGCCAGATGTAACGGGACACACACCTTCCAAAAAGATCAACTTTTGTCTAATCAGTCTACAGAATATTTGCCCAAAAGTCTTGGGGATAATCAAGATATTTTTTGGCAAATGAGAGACGAGCCTTTGTGTTCTTTTTGGTCAGCAGTGGCTTTTGCCTTGGAACTCTCCCATGGATGCTGTTTTTGCCCAGTCTCTTTCTTATTGTTGAATCATGAACACTGACCTTAATTTAGGCAAGTGAGGCCTGCAGTTCTTTAGATGTTGTTCTGAGTTCTTTTATGACCTCTTGGATGAGTCGTCATTGTGCTCTTGGAGTAATTTTGGTAGGCTGGCCGCTCCTGGGAAGGTTCACCACTGTTCCAAATTTTCTCAATTTGTGGATAATGGCTCTAACCGTGGTTCGCTGGTGTCCCAAAGCCTTAGAAATGGCTTTATAATCCTTTCCAGACTGATACTTCACTGTTTTGATCTCATCTGTTCTTGAATTTCTTTAGATCGTGGCATGATGTGTTGCTCTTTAAGCATGCTTCACTTTGTCAGACAGGTTCTATTTAAGTGATTTCTTGATTCAACAGGTCTGGCAGTAATCAGGCTTGCGTGTGGCTAGTGAAATTTAACTCCGCTTTCTAAAATAATGTGGTTAATTGCAGTTCTTTTCATGATTTAACAGGAGGGGGCAATTAATTTTTCACGTAGGGCCACATAGGTTTGGACAGCTTTTTTCCCTTTCTTTATTAAATCATCATTTAAAAACTGCATTTTGTATTTACTTGCATTATCTTTGTGTAATATTTAAATTTGTTTGATGATCTGAATATTTTAAGTGTGACAAACATGCAAAAAAAGAAATCAGGAAGGTTGGGGGGGGGGGGGGGGGGGGGGGGCCAACACTTTGTCACACCACTAGACTAATATTGCGCAGATATTTTTCCTTTTTAATCATATATTACATATGGCGCTATTGAATATTATGGTTATGAATTGAAATTAGAAATATATCTTTTTCAATCTCTTTTGTTTTATTATACGTGACACATTACATAGTAAGGCTTCTGATTTCTTGATTTTACGATAAATATATATTTTTGTTTATTTTTGTATTTTGTAGCAGTAGTAGTCATAATATTTATAAGTTATTATGTAACTATATTGGTATCTTGTTTGCATTACATTGCATTTTAGCAAATATTGTCAATAGATTTCTAAACTCTGATACCCTCCTATAATGTTCCTTAGGACATAATGGCATCGTACCGTAGAATCTTACACCTCAATTAGACATTCTTTATGATGTTCTTATCGACAGCATATACTGTGAGCAGACAGGTTGACCAGTAAAGCATTTTTTGGGACCTCGTGACCTAAAAGCTAGTTGCGTTGCTGCATCTTTTTCGGGCACTTTGGTGGCATTTTTCTGGGTGAGGGGGGATTAGCCTACCATTAAAGCAGTAACCTCTCCGTTTTTGACCAATCAAATATTGTAGTTCAGGCATTGCTATATTTCAGTGGAGGATTTAAGGTTGTTTAGAATCATGTCTAGCCAAGCCATACCGCTTTTTAGCTGTCTATTGACTGGTGTTTATGTCATTTGTACTCCTTGTGCGTCTCCCTCTGCTGCAGCTCAATACATTGAAAGCTGCCTAGAGGAGTGGAGAAGAGCTAGATTTCTCTACTTTGGGACGCCTTGAGCCCGCAAGTGTGGCAGCTGTATGTGTCAGGAGCCGGCCAGAAGGGAGCAAAACAAAAGGTCTGTGTAACCCAGGGGAGTGTCAAATGCGGGGGAGGGGGGACACAAAAAAGAAAAAAAACAACGGGCCCTTCGTGGAGAGACTCATGGAGGTGCTGTACTCTGCAGACGACCAGGTTAGTGCTTCAAGTTCTTTTTCAGCAAACTGTATTCATTCCTTCATTCTTATTTATTTATAGTACTTTTTATTTTTAATGAAACACAATTTATTATTATTATTTTATTTACTGTTTTATTTTTAATGAAACACAATTTATTATTATTATTTTAATAAGATGTCTCACCTTTTTGTTTTTTTAATGTATTTATATATTATTTTTTCCACTTTTTTTTTTTCTTCTTTGAATAAAAACTTAAACTGTTCACGATTATTATTATTATTTATATTATTATTACCACTACTACTATTTTAATGTTCTTTTAATACATCAAACCTATTTAAATTGATTTCTCTGACAATTTTTCTTTAAGACCAAAACACCTTTATTTATTTAATTAACTTTTCTGCTTTCTTCTTTAACAAAGCTCATCCATTTTATTATTAGTATTATTTATTGTTTTATCATTTATTAATATTTTCTTTTTTGTTTGAATAAAACAGACTTTTATTATTTCTTTTTCTTTTTTTTCTTTCTTCCACCTTAAAGGGGTCATATTCTTCACTTCCCTGCGTTTCCTCCCTTACTCCACCTATGATTTAGTTCAAGGCCAGTGCCCTCATTAAATTTTATAATTCTTTTTAACCTTTAGATTGTCTACCTGAGCTATTTAAAAAAAAAAAAAAAGACCTTTTATTTTTAACATGCTTCGTTGTGCTACTCTAGTTCAAATGATCATTCAGTACTGAATAGATGTACAACTTATTGGTAATAATCAATGTACTCTTCAGTTTTGGCATCATAGCTATGATGGTTTCTAAAAGACCCTTTTCTGCTGTGTTGTTGATCTTGTTTCTTGTGATATAACCCTTCAGATCAAGTGCTTCATACGTAGTCAGTTTTTTCATGGTTCATAACAGACAAACTGACTATCTAATATGACAAGATCCTTAAAAATAACTAACAACAAACGGCTGTTTGTGCAGGAGGCAGGCGGAGAGGAACACGAGGCTCCGGCTCAGGAGGAGGACGTCCCTGACGACACGCAGGACGAATACTGAACAGCTGTCAATCAAACAGACACCTGAACATACATGCACTCAGTCAGAAAACTGCTTTTGGGTTCATTTCCTCCAACTCATGACGGTTTATTTCTCACGTGTCTTTTTTTTTTTTGTTCATTTTGAAGCCCTGTTTAATTGCATCATGACTATTATGAACATGTCATCCAACAGCAGCTTAATTGGTGAGTGTTGTTCGTGTGAAGCCCGTGTTAACAACCACTGCGCATCAACTCCATTCGGTTTTTACTTTAACTGAAGCCTGTTGGCGTTTCCACCTGCTGTTTTTCATCTCACCGCACCGATGAAGGCGAATTGACCTTTTTTATTCCTTAAGCTGTTAATGTTTTAAGATTGAACCATTACATTTTAAAATATTGCAATAAGAGTAGCTCAAAGAGCCACCGGTACCTTTTGTGAAATATCACCTCATGATAGATTCCTTCAGAAGATTAACTATCGGTTACCATGGAAAGTTCTGCGTTATAACCTAATGCATACTGGTATTATAAACCCATGTGATTCATTTGGAAACGTAGCTCAATTTTTCACCATGTTAATTGAAATCTACTCAATTTTTGTTTGGTTAAATGTGTCTCAGCTTCACAGAGGTGGAAGCCAATCACAGTGTTTGATGGGAAGCGTTTCATTTGAACTGTGCAATGCGTATTCTACGTCTAAACATGTTTTACTTTATATGTACAGTAAAAAAAACAAAACAGCCGTCATCTGAAGAAAACGATGCATCTTGATTTTTTTTGTTAACTTGTTCTAAAGCACAGGTCTTCTGAACGGAAAACCGCATTCTGGTGATCTCCTCATACTCGTCAATATTCTCCACAGGTCAACGCTTATGTCATTTATTATTGTGTACAATGAAAAGGAATGTAAACATATGTACTGTTAATAATTATAAATAGACAATGTTTTTCTTTTTATTGCCCTCGCAGTATCTCCCCTTATGCATTCCCCAAATGTGTTGCATGTTTGCATTTTATTTGTGAATAACTTGACCTGCTTTTTACATATTTAATAAAAACGAAAAGAAAAAAAAAATGTTAAATGTTTTTTGTATGTTTAACTTGCTGTTTATAATCTCTGGAGATATGATAGACTTGCCCTAATAAAAACCCTTTTACTTTCAAAAGGAATAAATCTTTTGTTTTTATTATGATTTAGTTAGGGTAATATGATTTTATGTAAATTAAACGAGACACCGAAGACTTCTGTATCGCCAAATGTTCGACGTTGGTCGTTAATATAAAGGAAATCTACAATCAAAACTTTTGAAACTCCTTCAGCGTGCTGTAAGTTTCAGGTTTGGACACGAATTTTACTTTGAATTGCTTTTTAAAATATTTGACAAATCGCACAAGTTAACATATTTTACGGAAAAGGAACATTAGGTTAATAATTTTTCAGTTATCGTAGTGTGTTTTTATTTTTCATATAAATAAAGAGTCTTAAGAGGACAGAGTATGATTTTCTTTGACAAAAAGAGACGGTTTTATTTATAATACTATTTTTTATATATTTTTTTTAAAGTTAAAAACCATTGTAAATCATTTCGTCCATCTTGTGCTCAAAACGTCTCTGGCCGCCAGGTGTCAGTAGCGCGCAGCGTCACGAACTAAAAGAGCGGGAGAGACGAACCGAAGAAGAAACTGCGGGGTTTGAGGGAACTACAGTACAACGATGTAAACAGTTAGTATTTAATTAGGAATTAAGCCCTATTTGAGGAAAATAAAGTCGTAGAACATTTACTTAACATCATGGGCAAGGTAAGCGATCAATAAACACTTTGTTTACAGATTTTCTTAAACTTTTAATGCGTTTCAGATGTTTGTGAGAACCAGTTGTATATTTCTATTGACAGTCCAGTCGAAGTGTTATTATCCACTACACATCATTACAACACGCAGTAGAAATATAAATCACATAAGCTAGGAAAAGAGAACAATTAAAGAGATGAATATGTACTTATCAGTCAAATATTTGGACACACCTACTCATATTTTACTTCTTTATATTTTACAAAGTGGCAACTCTTTGTCTAGATTAACAAAATTAAAATCAATTACTAAAAGAAAATAAACTCTCTCTCTCTCTCTATATATATATACATATGCATATTAGTGCTGTCAAATGATTTATCGCGATTAATCGCATCCAAAATAAAAAAAATTTGTTTACATAATATGCGTGTACTGTGTATATTATTATGCATATATAAATACACAGACATTCAGTATTTATTTTGAAAATATTTACATGTATATAAATTTATATATTATATGCTTATATTTTATATTTATATAAATATTTTAATGTATAGAACATTACTTATTTTTCCTAAATATATGCATGCATGTGTGTGTATTTATATAAATATGCACAGTACACACACATAGTATGTAAACAAAAACTTTTATTTTGGATGCGATTAATCACAATTTCGTTGACAGCACTAATAATATTATATATATATATCAATATATATATATAGATGTATTTTTTTATTTTTATGTGTATATATTATTTGATTAATTAATTGAATGTGTGTTTGTGTGTTCAGCGGAAGAGAAACCTGGACATGAGGTGTGTGCTATTCCCAGACGATGTGAAAGACACTTTCAAAAAGGCAGGAAAAGCATCTGCCAGAACATCCACGCCTGCCGCAAAGTCCTGGGAGAGATGTGGGGACAGTTTCCTGGACACCTCTGTCATTCAGGTGTGTTACAGTAGATGTATGTAATGCTGTCAGTCTGTTAAAGATGCACTGAACATCACGTGTTTGTGTTTCAGAAGCTGCAAACATCAGAGAAGAGCAGAAATGCACGTAAAGTGGCTCTGACGCCTGTTACTGGTAATACAACAGATTGATCAATCCATAAATTGTGCAATTCATAGTAATGCTGTGTCACATGATGAGTCTTTAGTGTCCCATGATCCTTCAGAAATCATTCTAATATGCTGATTTGCTGCTCAAGAAACATTTCTGATTATTTGTATTGTTGAAAGCAGTTGCGCTTCTTAATATTTTTGTGGAAACTATGATACAGTTTCTTTGATGAATGGAAAGTTCACAAGAACAGCATTGTTTGAAATAGAAATCCTTCATAAAATTATAAATGCCCTTGCCGTCACTTTTGATCAGTTTAATGCATCCTTGCTGAACAAAAGTATTCGTTTAAGGCAATGGGGATGCTGGCACAGATGAACCAGTGCACATTGCCTGGAGCTCCAGTGAGGAGGAAGAATCAGACGGTGATAGTCATCCTCCTCCTCGACTGACTGTCACACAGGCACCACAGCCGCCCAGAGCACACAAACAACATCCTGTTGACTCTTGCAGAAGTCTGCGGATGTTCAGCACTGGTGTAGGTAAGAACAGAGACATTTTTGGTAGTAATGTGAATGAATCTTTCAGGAGCTTAATTTGGCCCATGATATCAGGGCTTAACAATATGGATTGCCCACTGGACTGGGACGAATATTACAGCATTTTGATACTTTTTGCATATTTTTGCTTTGCACAGTTTGAAATGTAGTTGTGAATTCTGCTAGTCAGCATTTTTATCAGGTTAAGGTTTGACATTTTTTTCAGGTTAAATGATCTAAGTGTTTTCTAGCAAAAATGCTTATGGAATTTATGGCTGTATAATTACTGAAAATTGCCTTATATAATTACATTTGTGTGTGGAAAATGTGTGTGAAAATTATTTTAAATATATTTGAAAATTGTAAATCTAACATTACAACTGTAAAATTCTAAATGCAAATAAAAACATTAAATAAATTTTTTTTTGAGGGGGAAATTCATTCTGTTTGAAATACACATCCTGATTTATAAAACATCAGATGAAATCCCAAATGATAAATTATGCAGGTGCTTATATGACAGAATAATTTTGAATAAAACAGAGTTTCGCACCATTGTAGTAAATAATGTCTCTTTTTGATTCCCTTATAACGATATTCCTCATTGTTTCTCAGTTAAAGAGTATTAAAGTACATGTTACTCAACAAGTGTAGTGTAATTATTACTTGCCAAATGCGATCAAGAATGTGGAATGATGTAAAAATACTCTCGTCCAATCAAACCATCTGTTCTGGCTGCAATGCTCGAAGTTCATAACTGTAGTTTAATATGCAGTGGCTTGTTATTTAATCCTGATTACCTGCTGCTTTTGCCCTCAGAGACAGATGACCTGCCCTCTATTGATTCAGACAGTGAGATAGAGGAGGAGAATTCAGCTTCAAAAGAACATATTGACTTTCTAAATCCAGTTGTGGTAAGTATGTTTTATCTTTACATTGGCAGAATAATTGTACATATATTAAATAGCTTTCATATTAACTTTAAACTCATGTTTTAGAATGGGGAGAAAAAAAATTATTAAAAGAGAAAATATATTGCACTGTTGCTCACTAGGGGGCGCTATGATTCCTCAAACTAGACGTCTTAAGCTTTCATCAGGGTTCTCAATGTCCCTGCTCCTTTTAGGACTAACCTTTGGCCTGAATATATATTTGCAACCTTTCTTGGTATTAGTTTATTAATATTTGACATTTTGTCGAGTACATGTCTCACTCAAGTCATCTGAATAAAAGATCAAATGTTGTCATATTACTTTCCATGTGACACATGAAATGACTTTAGTATTTAAATTGCATAAAGGTATAAAAGGTAAATAATGCCGGAATAACTCAGTGAAAGCCGATCTGGTGATCCACAGCGCGAAGTTGATGTATTTCCTCAGCGACCAGCACTGATCAGCTCTAAGCATGACGAAACGGATATCGTCCTCTTTTGGAAGGCCAAACAAAGTAGTTTCGCTTTCACAACGAAACACACAGTGCCTTCACGGCATGGCGGCAGCAACAATACTACAGCGAGAATAAAAGTTACGCCTTCTTTCTTTGCGTGAACATTTGGGCAGCGTTATGCAAATCTTCCCACATCGTGATGTAGACATGTGGGGGTGTGTTAGAACGAGCCGTTTTAGGTAGGCGTGGTTGACTCTTAACTTTTATAAAGAATTTTTCTTTGGATTTGAGACTTTAGTCTTTGCAACTTTACCGCTCTTTCTTATGCACCAAGACTTGTAACACTCCAAAGAGAAAGGAAAAATTGAAATCGCATCATATGACCCCTTTAAAATACTGTATATCCGCAATCAGCAATGACATCATGATCTGATGATCTTTGACCATGATTATCATAATTCAGCATGATGCGTCTTATTGTCATGGTACAATTCACAGTTACTGTCATAGACTGTAATTTTGTCCAGACTAGATAGTTCTTCAGCTTCCTGGAAGGGCAGTGTTAGGCAAATTTGTCATGTGGAAGCAGTGCATAAACACAGCTTTGATTTGACTTATTAATAGTTGGAATAGTTGGAAGGCATCACATCACAACATTTAAAGATTTTTCCTTGTAGTTTAGTCTGGTCATGTGGCGCAGATCCAGTTAATAATTTGAGAACACTCCAGAATGCAAGATACAGATTTCTTTGTCATTGGGGAGAAAAAAAAAACTTTAAAGATTCTTTAGAAATGGTACTCTGAATCATTTCGGTCGAGGAACCTTAAAAATCTAGATCAGTGGTTTGCTGCACCTTAAAGGAACACTCCACTATTTTTGAAAATAGGCTCATTTTCCAACTCCCCTAGAGTTAAACAGTTGAGTTTTACCGTTTTCGAATCCATTCAGCCGATCTCCGGGTCTGGCGGTAGCACTTTTAGCTGTAGCTTAGCATAGATCATTCAATCTGATTAGACTTATCTCTCGCTCAAAATACAAAGAGTTTCTATTTTTTTTCCTATTTAAAACTTAACTCTTCTGTAGTTACATCGTGTACTAAGGCCGACGGAAAATTAAAAGTTGCGATTTTCTAGGCCGATGTGGCTAGGATATATACTCTCATTCCGGCGTAATAATCAAGGAACTTTGCTGCCGTACTATGGATGCAGCAGGCGCAATGATATTACAACTATTCATGTTGACATCTATATAATTCGTCTAGCTTTACCAAGTGAAAGATGAATTTGTGCCAAAATACCAGAGAGTTTGATTGAGCATCTTTGAAGTCAACAACAAAAGATATGGGAAGAATTATGTGCGTTTAGTTTTGTTCCCCCCCCCTCTCATCAGAACCAGAACAGACCGGTTTTTGGATTAAAAAAAAGAGCATCTTTGAAACGTAAGTTTAGAATTTTCCCAAGGTGTCATGAAGTATTCTGCAACATCTCTGTCTGAAATGTCTGTCAGCCTCGAACTCTTCCAAATCACATCTATGTTTAGCTCTTATTCCCATGCCTCCTTTTAAGTGTCTTTTAAATCAGCCCCGCTTCCTGGATTCAAGATTGAAACCATTTGTTTAAAAAAAAAAAAAACGGATTGTTTACTTGCCCAGCTTTCATAGGAAAAATGTTTTGTGTCCATTTACAGGAAGAGAGGAAAATGACAGACATGCATCGAGACATTAATCACATGTTGCTTTATTTCTCAATTAATTTCAGCTGCAGTTCTACCTATAATTAATTTCCTGTATATTTTCCTGCAATTGCAAACCAAACTAGGGCGTCCTTGGCGTTGACACACTTTTCTGTGACCTGGCATCCCTCTCCATAACGCAGCGGTCCCGTCCTGTTCCCGCTGGTTTGGGAACTGCCCCTATATGACGTGTCTAAATTAGACAAAAAAAGTTGGAGTGAGATAGATTTGATAGAGCGAAAAGTTTGTGTACTCCTCCATTCATTTTGAGCCAGTGCAGGGTAAGCACATTTTTGAGCATGGGCCAGGAACATAGTGTACTGCGCAGAGAGAGAAAGACAGAGAGCGCGCGTAGTGCACTGTTTGCTGGCAGGCTGCCCTGCAGGGTCAAGTTGATTCAAATAAAAGAGTGTGTAGGCTGTTCGGCGGGCTGGAATGCCGTTCGTGTCTCCACATGATAAGGAGGCAGCCGATTTTTTTCCACAAGAAAACCAGTTTGTGACAATGCAACCACAAACGCTCACACACACAAACATAACCCCCTCCCGTTCCCTTTACGTCAGTCTTTTACAACCTGTCTTAAGGTAAATGAGTCATATATCATATATCATCGGGCCCGGGTCGTATCTTCAGGTCTTTTTCCATTGTTTGTTTGAGGGTGTGTGCTTTATCAGGGCTGGATGTCCCTTGTCACATCTCAGATTGCCTTGTAGATTTTCCCATAATGCATTTGGAATCGATTCTTTAATTTTCACAAAGGTCTAGGATCTGCATGCGACATATAGATATCCCAGTGTTCAGTCCGAAACAGAGCATGAAGAAGACAGAAAAGTTGTAATTTTCCTGTTTATAAATTAAGACTATATAATTAAACAAAACTTAAATATTTGTAATCTTAAATGCGTTAAAGTTTACATTGATATTTATTGACATGATTTTTTGAATATATTTTTTGTAAAAAAAAAAAAAAAAAAAAAAAAAAAAAATATATTATATTTCTATATATAATTCTTATACCTTATAGTTTTATAAACAAATATACCACCCACAACAGTACACTTTATAATGCATTTTTTTAGGTATTTTTATGATTAGCTATATAAGATATAATATATATTCTATTTCTATGTTAGATATTTGTATATTTTCTATATCTCTATTTGCACACTTTTTAAGTTATATAAAATGTATATAAAATAAAAAATAATTAGATACAAATTTAACTTGATTTTTTAAAAAGTTGGTTTAATGTCATTTAAGTTAATTAATAAATATAGGGTTAGGATTAACCCCAAGAAGTGATTTTTAAAGACCAGTTTCAGTACATTTCTAGATATTCTCTTCTTTGAATGTAGGTCTATGACATTTTATTTTTACGCCTATTTTATCTCCTATTTATTATTTATTTGAAGAAACCCTTAACCCTAAGTATGAGCAATAATAATAACAGTGATTGTTGCCTTAGCAAGCACCACTAACAAGTTGAACAATATGCAACTCACAAAGCCGGTGATTTTAGATTTAGTAACTAAAAGGCAAGTGTCGTACGTGGGAAGCATGGGTGGGAGTTGCATGTGGATTGAGAGTTCAGTGGCAGTACTTTAGAAGACTGATTCCAAGCCTTTTCCAGAGGGCAGAGGTTGAAATTAATGCAGTGCTGGATAGGCAGATGCCCAGATAGTGTTTTCAAGGCCCCTTTGGAATTACGATATGTGCAGGAGGATAGAATTAATGGGAGGTCATTGAGTTCTTGTTTTTTAGCTTCCCACCTTTGCCCTTCTCACTTATTTTCTTCTCTAGCATCCATGTGAAACGTGAGTTTGAATGATGATCGTGTTGTACAAGGTACTGGTTCATAGATCTTAAGGTTTTTGGCTTTGCTTTGGTGGCCCCCAGCCATCTGTAAAGACTTTTTTAAGGTTCTGTTCATTTTTAAGGCTCAGCTTGAAACTCTGTTTACTTTCATATCCCAGCATGACATGTGAATAAGGTGAAAACAGGCTGCCGTTTTTTTTGGAACACCTGTTTAGTCTGTAATTTCACTTTGACAGCATGGCGGCAGCCTGTCAGGAGGTGTCATTCAGGTCCCATAATTTGTGTAATTGTGGACTGAGAGTTTTGTGTGCGTCATTTAGCTTGAGAACTGAGTACCTGTGAGATTAATTGTGAAGGTCGAATGCTTAGGGTGTTTTTCCTGAAAGTCTTTGTGCTGGAAGCATTCAATCACAATATTTTTCAAGGTTTTTGGCGTCTTACAATATTGAGATTTGTGATGCTCTGTGCTGTGGGTTTATTACTATGACTCTGTGTGTGCATTTTTAATGTTCATTTTATAATCGAACTTTGAGACATTAAGGAAGCTCTTTATGAGGCAGACATTGAACTAGAGGCTGCAGATCTTCAGTTAGTATTTGACCATGAGCCTTGATAGTGCAGGTTCGAATCTGACATGTATCGTATCCCCATTTATCATACTTCTCTCGCTCTCTTCAAATAATTAATTTTTCTGTATCTGCTCTTCTGTCAATGAAAAGTTGCAAAAACCCCAAAAATAAAATAGAACAAAATAGAACAAGTTAAAATGTCCTTTCATGCATGTGATGCTCCTCATTTGTAAGTGCCAAAAGTTTATTGTTTTTATTAATATTTTTGAGCTTTATATCACTTTTTTTGTCATTTGTTTAGCTTTTAATTTATTTTTATTTCAGTTTAAGTAATTTTAGTACTCAGTTTTTTTTTATTTAAAAAAGTTAAAAAAATAAAGTTTTCATTTAATATGTATATTTTATAATTGCTTTTTTCTTTGTAAAAAACAATATAATAAAAATAAATTAAAATAAAAAATTTAAATAGTCCTTAAAAGGTCTTTCATTGCCTATGTTGTTCATCATTGTAAGGGCTTTTGAATTGTGTTAAGTAATTTTAATTCCATTTTTTTTACTATCTATCCTGTTTATTGATATTTTGAACTCGCTTTTATTTTCACATTTTATTTATTTTTAGTTTGTTTAATGTTTATGTACTTCTTTTCTTTTTTTATATTGTGTTAAACTTTTAATTTATTTTTATTTCAGTTTTAGTCATTTTAATACTTCACCTTAAACTTAAAGTTAGTTGCCAAGGCAACATTTCAATTTTTGTTATTTAATTCTAAGTTATTTAAATTTTTTTTTATGTATATTTATTATTTATAGTCTTCATCTTCATTTTATTTCGATTAACGGAAATTAATAATAGTTTTAATTAACAATAACAACACTTCTGTGGATAAAAGCAAATCAGATAACTCCATGTAAAACTCTCCTCTCCTTTTTAGTCACCAAACCAGATTTCAGACTACTCCTCTTACGATGATAATGATGAAGATCCAGAAGAAAGCAGAGCGGACGCAGCCGAGTCCAGCCGGCAGTCGGTCAGCGAGTGGGTCCGATCTGCTCAGGCGATTCTTCAGACACCTCAGAAACAAACCCCTAAGAGCATCAAGACCCCAGAGGACTCGAGTAAAAAGAGGAGGAGGTTTGAAAGGTATGATCTATGGCGCCTGGATCTTAATCTTAATTTCGGTGCAACCCTGTGCAAGATGAACTCAATTTATGAGTTCAGTGGCTTTATGATTGGGATTTATCGTCTTAACTGGCAGTAATCCTTCATACTGTTATTTATTCTTACTGGGGTTTTTTTTTTCAATGTGTGACGTCAAGTTCACCCGAAGTTTCATATCAGTGTAAACACACAGAATACAAAAGGGTTCAAAGTCTAGGTGAAGAAGTTTAATAATACATCCACACCCTTACCGTAAAAACCTGGTCAGCTTGGTTTTTGATTGGCTATCAAGGAGCGGCTTCCTTTGCTAATTTTTGTCACCTTATTTAATTTACCAGAGTATTTCCTCCTATGCGCACAAGAACCAGCAACACATGCATAAGGCTCTTTTGTCAGATATTACTCAGCAATTGCTTTCTAGTGTACCATTAAAGACTGAGCCCAGCCCATGATGCTTTACCATAAATGAGTCGTTTGTCAGATTTTGTGAACGGGAGAGGCAGGATGTGTCGAGTTGGTTCTCTCACGGGGGAGCTGTGTCTCTTTTTGGCTCTTGTTAGTCCACCACTAGTCCACACTTTTGCCTGAGTGTAGCTTTTTATATTTTTATTATGCTTTTATACACATAAAAATTATAGCACACGTAAAAACTACCACCCACTCGTAAAAACACAAACATGTACATCATAAACATAAAGCAAATAACCATTAATAAGTGCATGCAGAGCTGCTCTGGTAATAAGCATGTAGTTTAGCTAATAAGCCTGTAACAAATTGAAGCCTATAATGGTTTATGAAAGACAAAAAGTTTTGCTAATTATGGATCAGTTTTCCATGTGCAGTGAATATAGATTAAATTGAATATTGATTCCTTGAAATTGATTCTCTGGTTTGATTGTGTGGAGTTGAATCAGATTGACTCTCTATATGGAACTGATTCATTGACATAGGTTCTTATTGATTATTTATGCCTTAATTCTAGTTGATTCAATCAGATTCATTCTCTATGATTAATAGGAAGGATTCTCATATATTCTTTACTATTAATTTTATGTGATTGATTTGATGGGATTGAATCTAATTGATTCTATGGGATTTATTCTTATTGAGTCTATGGGGATTGATTCTCTATAATCATTAATCTATAATTCATGGGGTTCATTCTTTAGGATTCATTCATGATTGATTTTACGACTGATTCCATTTAATTGGTTTTATTTGATTTATTCTTTATGATTGATTCCCTTTGTTTGATTTTATATAAATTATTCTGTGGGATTGATTCCATTTGATTTGAACTGATTCTCCATGGTTGATTCCATGGAACTCACTCTCTGTCTTTGATTCTATGCAGTTGATTCAAATAGATTTTCTTGATGGAGCTGATTCAGTGAGACTGATTCTAGTTTATTCTCTCGGTCTCATTCTGTGTGATTGATTCTAGCAGATTCAGTCAGATTCATTATTTAATTTTATATAAACATTTCTCATTCATTCTTTACCATTGATGTTATGTGACTGATTCCTTGGGATTGAATGCATATACAGATTATGCTGTGGGCTAACTGAATCTATAGGTTTAATTCTGTGTGACTGATTCAGGGTGGTTTAAATGAATCAGTCACACTGATTGTGTGTTTGATTCTGAATGATTGATTCTGTGTAATTGATTAAGTAGGTTTGATTCAGATTGTGATCATGTGTTATTCTGAATGTCTGATTGTGTGTTTTATATTCTATATGAATGATTATGTGGGACTGATTCCATATGACTGATTCGGTGTGATTGAATCTATAGGTTTAATTATCTGGGATTGATTTTGTGTGATTTTAATTCATATTTGATTCTAAGTAATTAGTTTGAATTAGAATGATTCTGTGTGATTAATTCAAATTCAGTCGTTCTGTTGGTCTGATTCTTTTGATTCTGTGGGACTGAATCCTTGTGATCTCTCTCTGTAGGGGAGGTCTTGCTGAAAGGCTGAACCGACTCCACAGCAGGCAAAAATCAGCCATCAGCTTCTGGAGACATCAGTGCAACTCAACCACATCAGCTGGTAAGACACAGCCAATCTGAATCCTGTCTGTTTATGTAAAGACTCAATCACGTCTTGAATGCAAGCTCTGTACAGATCGTTAGTGGTTAGTTCTCTGTTCCTGACCACTAATGTTTTCACAATTAAAAATTAAGTCTTTTCATTTAAATACTGCCAATGTCAGATCTGGCCCAAAGAATGTGCCAGGAAATTATTTAACCACCAACCCACAGTTTTCATATTTCCATAATTGCTTGTCATGCTTGATGATATGTGTATAATATTCCAGCGATGAGATCTTGCCGTGTACAGTTTGAGGAGTAGGAGGCTGTGAAAGCACGCTTGTTTCAGGTGATTCAGGTGACAGTAGGATGTAATTGTCTCGCAGCCAAAGCGACAGGAAACCACAGACACAAACACACTGCAGACACAGTCACACACCTTACGTTTTCATTTTCCATGGTATAACGGATTTCTTTTCAAACAGTGCCCTACTAGGGGTCTTCAGTGTGTGTAGGTATGTTTGTATGTAGGTTTAAAGAAGTTAATGTTTCAGTTGATGGTGGAAATTCAAGATAAAATGTAAAATGATATTAGGAGAAGGAGGTTAAACTTGTGTGATGCACTGCCAGTGCAAAGCGGGGTTGTTGTTGTTGTTATTATTAGGTAAAACTAAATATTCATTACTTGAAATAAAATGAACATTAACTGAAATAAAATACTACAGCTACTGTAGTTGTCAAGCCATAATGTCCCATTTTTTAGTACTAACTAACTACCACTAAAGAACTAAACGTCTAAACACTATTTAAATGAATGAATAAATAAATTAATAGATAAAAGTGGCTAAACGAATGAGAAATTGTAAACAAAATATAAAAGTAACATTTCAAATTTTAACAAAACCTGTAATGGGTTATCAGCGATTCTAAAATAACACTGGTGGAAAGTTTTTAAATAAATATTATAATTTAAAAAATAGTTGATTACAGTTGTTATCAATCTAAATATTTTTAAATCTCAAATTTATATTGGTTTAATAATATTCTAGTTCTGAATGTCTGTCTTTCCACATCTACTGATTCATTGCATTCTTGTGGATGTAATGTTAGCTGACTAAGATGAACTCTGAATTTAGTTCTCAAGCAATTTTAGTTTTCATTCAAGTTTGCATGTGGAAAAGTGATTTAGGATGACTGGACATAGTTTATGGACAACTTTGTAACTGGTGTAATACCTTAGAAAATTCCACTGCCTAAAGAATGTGTCTCCCACTCACTTCTTGCTCATTGCAGGATTTATTTTTATCTATTTTTTATACGCAACATATCAGGTGTTCTCATGGCTAATAAATCAGATGTCAGTGTGTGCATTTAACAACTTGTTTCTTTCCTTTTTATAGTCATGCATAGCTTTTTGGTACAATTTCCTCCCCAAAAAACGGAAAAATAGCCAGTGTTCCTTGTATTTTTGTTTTGCATGCGATTGCTTGGAGTAAGCGTAGCCTGTTTCTCTCACTGCTTTAAATTTTTCACAAAACTTTCCATTACACATCGTTCTTCTGAAGTCTTAGCTGTGCTCGGCATGATTTCAGCTGAGTCAATTGTGTTCATGTGTCCAATCGAGGGGGCCAACTATTCCTTGAACAGTCAGCATGGGAATATATCCCGTCAGTGCTGGATTTTGTTTAATTTCCTCAGAACTGACTGAAATTTAAAACTTGAAACTGCGCCAGCATTGAGTTTTCACTGCATAACCCAAAATATCCTGCTGCTGTTATTCATTTACTGGGCCTGTATCGTATCTGTGCTGTTTTGCAAAACGTAATAACTTTGAGAATGAAACCGTCTTTCAGAGCTGGTCATTCCATCAAATTTAAAGCTTAATTCCAGGCTTAATTGTTCATGCTGTATAGTACTTAACTGCATTAAAAGTTGTTCAATCAAAACTATTTAAAATTAAGCTTTATTCAAAACGTTTGGTCCTAGTATAAACAGAGATTTTCTGATAGAGACCTAGTATAGGACATACATTTTATGTACAGATTGTTTCATACCTACTTTTTTTTTGACCCAAGCTGAGAGGCCAGGGGTCTTGATGCTGAGGATTCTGGGAGTTCGGGAGGAATGTGGCATGCAGGCTGCTGTGTGTGACAGGCTGCCGGAAGGAGAAAAGTGTGTGGCTCTTTTCAGCAAGGACACGGCTGCCCAGTTACAGCCTGCGCCCGGAGACGTCGTCCACATCTACCCTCCATGGTGAGAGTCCTGTTCCTTACCACTTTACCGTAAAATAGCTGAAAGAGAGTTTGTTTATTATCTGTGATGTTAATAAACAGTTTATTGGCTACTGACCTAATACTGATTTTCAGAGTAATTTAAAAACATTTATATTTTACAAATATTTTATATAATTAGTAGTGCTTGCTTATGCATTTGAACAAATGTTTAACCCTAACTATTAAATTTTGCTTGTAATATGGGCATATATAATGCCTCAAACTGTGTGGATTAGGGATGTTCATTTTAACCGGTTAACCGACGGTAAGAATTTTGACCGATTAATACAATCAATTAAACGGTTTAAAAAGTAATTTAATTATTAATTTTTTCAGTAATTTATCAAAATATTAAAACGTTTGCTGCATGGTTAAAATATGCTACGCGTATAAAAAAAATGTTTTTTAGGGGGGAAAAAACAAGTTGCGTATAAGTTGCGTTTTATTATTTCATTCAGAAATAGACCTAATGCCGACACGAAATGTTGACAAACATTATAATAAACACTGTAAACATAGCTAGTGTTAGTTCCCCTCACTCCACAACAAATCCTTTCAATTAACAGTGTTTAGAAAAGAACAAGAATTAAAAATATTAGAAGTTATAGCAATATAAATGACAAGCCAAAACGAATTCATTTAGGTTCTAACGAAACTGAAACCAACGTTGGGTCTCTCATTCCACACAAAATCAAATGTTTCCGTATTCACGATGTATTTGAATGCCAAATTATTATTTATTATGTACTTCACTCGTGTTCCAATATCCACGTAAAACTAAATGTTTTGCATAACATCACGGCGGTACTGTGATAACATTTAACGGCTTAACAGATTTTACTACATAGTTTTTTTACTACATAGTTTTTTTTCCATAAGTTTGACTGACTGTATTTTATTATGATAATAAACAGGCTGCATTGTCAAAGGTAACAATGCTTAACTGTGCACGCGCATGCGGCGCCGGCGTGGAAGACAGTGGAAGAAACTACTCCTTTTAGTCATAAAAATAATCGAATTGTAAAAGGTTTGCTTTATTTGTGTACATTCACAATAAAACAAATCTTTGTGCTTTTGTAAAAATAAGCCTAAAAAAAAAAATAGGATGTCGCCGTCTGATTCCTTTCACGCAGCACAAAAATTAACCGAAACTCTGCATAGGCTACTTGTTTTTCTTTCATTTTCTTAATTTATAATTTAAGTAAAAATATGTTTATAATATTATAGCCTAGCTTTATAGTGTTTTTATCTTTCTTTCCGCTGGCAGAAGCGTTGCAGGTGCATGATGTGATATGATATGACCATGTTAATCCTCATGTTCTGTTGTTTGCTGCTTTTTGCGCATGTAAAATGAATCCCCGGGAAACAAATGTTAGTATTTTTGAATGGGTCACAGACACTTATCCTTTCTAATTTAATTAAATTCTAATTTAAAATAATCTTGTCGGTTAACTGTTAACAATCAGTTAACGAGCGTCGGTTGTCATTAGGAAAAATAACCACAAAAAAAAAAAAAAAAAAAAATAAAAAAATGAACATCCCTAGTCTGGATTGCTGAGGAAAGGTGTACAATTTACATTTACTTGTGATTGGCCTTAATTTTCATCTAGCATATCATAAAAATGGGGGGGCACTTTAATTACCCACAATACCCTACAGCCTCTCAGAACACCTTAGCAACCACTTTTGCATGGTGTTTTGTTGGTGAAACATCTGGTTATCATATTTCATATGCAAATGTCTAAGGCCTCTAAAAATTAAATGGTCAAAATTGAAAAGCTTAAACTTGTTGTACACAATCTACTACATTCCATAGTTTATATTTTTTATTATGCAAAAGACCTTTTAGTATAATTCTAATGTCCATCTGTTTCTGAAGGTAAAGTAAATGTAAAGAATAACTTTTATATTGCCGTTATTATTTCAAGATGAACCCTTACTAGACTGAAGTAACTTAGTTTTACTTGATTATCCATACTTTTCCATAATTTTTTTTTAGATAAATGAAAATGTATCAAAAATGATACATCATGCTTTTAAGGAATGTTCCTTTGTCAATCATAATTGTATTGCATTGCATTATATGTTCTGACGACTAATATTTATATGCATTTTATGTCATCAGTCTGCTATACAGTTATAAAGATCTCATTGTTTAAAATTATAAGCTATCAGAATTTCATTCTACTTTTTGGCCATATAAATATCAGCAACTGCACCAATTTGCATATTTTTGCTCAGTTTGGCCAGATCACAAAAAGATAACTTGTGCGTCTCGAGCATTGACGCACATCTCCCTATATCTTCTGCAGTAATTTGTGATGACTCACTGTTCGAGCAGTAAGCCGCAGGTTGGCAGGAACAGTCTTGCCGTGTGCAGCCGTGTGTTTTGCACAGAGCAGATAAGCGCGAGAGGCCAGCGGGGCTGGAGGTGAGAGGGACAGACGAACCAGTCTCCATCTGTGTGGGAGGACCACAGATCTGTCTAAACTGTAGAGGCCAGGACTCTCCGGAAGCCAAGGCCCCTCCCCTCTTGCTCTCCCCCGTATCGCCCCCATGTAGCGTAGCTCCCACGTCATTCCTCAGCTCCAGGGAATGGCCTGCATGCCTCTTCCTGGCAGCTCTGAGCTAATTTCCAGCAAGCCGGGAAAAAACATAGCTGGATCCTTTTTCTTCCCTAGCATTTTTTTTTCTTTTTTTGAGGAGCGTTAGGCAGCAGCTCACAATAACTGTGACAGAGGCCAGAGGGCCGAATAGAAAACACATGCAGCACAGTGTGTTGCTGGCACAGTTTCTCCTCTTGTCTCATTTTCTCACTTTCTTTCTCTCCCCCTGCGGAGTGTTTGCTTTAAGGGCAGGCATAGTTGACCCTGGAAAGTCCAAGAGTTCATTTTACCCTGGAAAGTCCACGGGATTGACTCCAGTTCAGCCCCCTTAGTTTGCAGCACAGAACATGGGCAGCAGATGATAACACTTTACATATCGTCAAATATATTTAAAAACGTGCGGGTAGTTGATAAATGCAGACATGGAATTTTTTTAGTGTCAAAATACATGAGGTGCTTTGAAAAGGTTTTGGTGATTTGCAGTCACTTGTTTGGTTTTTGCAGTTCTTTGAAATAGTCATGCAGTGTGACAGGGTTGAGCAAAATTCCAAAGTTAAGAATTGACTTCCTTTCAGTTCATCAGGTGGAATTTTAATTGGTTCGGCCACTCCCCACAAGAAGTTAAATTGGAATTAAAGATTTAGATATTTAAATATAGTAAAAATTCTAGTTCAAATTATATTTCAAATAGCCTTCTTTAAACTTGCAGACATGGTTTTTCAAACCATCATTCAAAACTAATGCCAAACCTTTGTTTTCCAGTTCAAAATGACACTTATTGAAGTTCACTTCAGATTTAAACTTTCAAATTTAATTCAAATTCAAAAACTGAATGACTGATGAATCTTGAAAGTTTCAAAATTTCCACGAACCACCAATTTGATCTTAGTGCAGATGGTTATGTCTTTTTTGTATATTAGTTCTTAACTTCTTTTACTTCAGGAAACTTAATTGGACATCCCATTGTAAAATTACTTTGGAGACAAAACAAAGTAGCCAAATTGTTTGCGTACAAAAGTGAAATATTTGTAATATACATTTATTAATGGTACCATGAACTGCACATAGGCTGAACAGAAAAAATGAGAGCTTGGGTTTCTAAATATTATTTTTTGGTATCCATCAAATTTGGTTTGTTTCTACCAAGTGATAGACGTATTTGCACCAAAATGCTGTAGTTTGATCGGATGCGTTGCTGTTAACAACGGCTACAAAAGATATGGGAATTATTTTCTTCTCCAAGTTGATAAGCATATTACTTTAAAAATGTTGTTTTGCATTTATAGTCTCAGTTTTTTATTTTAGAACCTCTGACTTAGATTTGCCATACATTAAAGTCTGAGTCAAAAATGAACAGTCATGTAAACTGCTTTGGGTTATGTTCATCATGCTGCCTGTATTGGAGTGTTTCTGATGACCAACTCCCTTGCACATAAACACACACACACACACACACACTGTTCCCAGCTTCTTCACGGTTCAGCTATGAAAGGAAATACCTGTCATCACTAGGCAGTGATTACACCTGTGCCGCACCCTCACCTGTTTGTGTCAGCTCTGACGTCAGCACACTCTCTTGTGCTTGTTCACAGCCTTCCTGTTCAGATCCACCGGAAATGTATTCACACGTATATCACGATCGTGATGCGATTATGTGTGCACTGAGCTTAACAAATCTCTTCTAAGACTTTATTTCCTGTGCACCTGATCACTAAGACTTTGCTTTGTATTTTTATTTGTATATCATTTCTGATAAAAAGAGTATTTTTTGCATGAACTTAATTATTTTCTTATTAGTAGTAGTATGATTAGTATCTCATTTTTATTATATTATTGTAATTTATTTAAAAAATGGTTTATAATATTAAAATTGTAATTATTAAATGTGTACTTATAGTTCTTATATGATTTATAATTATTAAATTAAATTGTAAATTTTAATTTTAAAATTTTATAAATTTATTTAATGAATTGCAATAAAAATATTTATTAATAATTTATCTACATATTAGAATAATACGCCTCAAAACTATGATGCACCTCATAAGGTGGTTGAAATTTAGATGTTAAAATACGAATTTTGATTACTGCGATGCTGACTTAGTGTTAGTATTTCGAGATTAATGACTTTATATTCTAAAATGTATTCAATTATACATCATTTTAAATTAATGATAAATTATAATATAAATATTGATTAATTAGAATAGTACTTATAATATTATTAGTTATGGCTCACAAGAAAATGCTTTCTCGTTTCGAGACTTAATGGTCAACAAGAAGATCAGATTTCTTTTTTTTTGACCTGTCACTGGATTGTCAAAGACTGGAATTTTCTGTCCTATTCTTCTTGGTTTGACAGCATGTTGAAAAAGCACTTGTTTGCAGTAGGGCGGAGAGGACCTCCACCTCTCCTGTGTAAACTTGCCTTTGCTGGCTGCCCTGGAGCTGCACACTGTTGGCTGAAGTTCACTAGGTTCAGTGTGATTACTCGTCTCTGCTGGCACCTGTTCAACTCTCTCTCAGGGCAGGATGATTTGAATGCTGACGTATGTGCTACGTCTCATGACATGAGCTCCGCAGGCCCCGGCTTGTAGTGGAGTGGAGGCCTCCGTTTATTGAAGACATACTTGTTTGGAACAGATCTGTGACAAATTACCCTACACTCAGCGCAAAGTTTGATCAGGCTATTTGCAACCTACTTCTGAGGCCCTGCGAATGAACAGCGCTTTTAATGTATGTGCTTACCAACGTGCAGATGTTTTCACAGAAATACATATGTCATTTGCAGGCTCTTGTCCCCATGTGCTTCATATCAATAACTAGTTGTAAACACTTTCCTGTACAAACTGATCATAGCTCTTTTTAGGGCTGCATGATTCATCAGAATAAAACAAAATTGCAAAATGGCTTAGTGCGATTTAATTAAATGAATGCATGCATTAGGTTGTTTAAAGTCAAGTGTGGCACTGTTCTCATCCCTCGGTTTTCAGTGTCTCAGAGCGGCTCGGTTCACAGTAAATGCTGCTCCACATGAACTCAATCTCTGCATCTGCTCTGAGTTTTGAGTGTCTTTAACGTGCATTTGGGAATGCAGTGTGACAACTATCTTCCGATGCTTGTAATAAGAAGCACTTATCAACCAAAAAGAAGGGTTTTCTGTCTTCTTTCAGTTTTCTGTCAACATAGAAGTTCAGTAGTTTTTTATTTTTTATTTAATAATAATACATTATTTTTTATTTTAATACAATGTTATATATATATGTGTATATCTATAATTATAAATTATTATTTTATAATAAATTTTATTTTACTTAAGATTTTATTCTTTTTACATAAAATATTACCATAGCATAAAATACATATCTTTTATTTGGTTTATTTTTTGTATTTTTATTAGTATATAGTAGGTTATATTATTATATACATTATTTAAAATATTATATGTATAAAAAATATTTTATTAATAATACTATAATTATTTGTATTTTTTATGCATTATTAATTTAGTATTATTTCATTTTATGGTTGTCAATGTAAAACAATATTTATTAAATAATGTTTTTACATTTATTTATTCTTGTATTTTATTGAGTAATGAATAACCATGAATTTGTTTTTTCTTATTTTTCTTTTTATTTATTATTTTATTTTGATGAATGTAATGTAAAAATACATTAATGTTTTATTATTATAATTAATATTTTCTTAAATAGTCTATTTTTGAATTTACAGTGAATATTACAATAGTAACATAGTAATTTCTTATTTTGCTTTATTTGGTCATTTTTGGATTATTATTATTATTTTATAGCCATTTTGATATATAATCACAACATTTTGGCAGCCCTACAAACAAGCACAGCAAACCTGGATTTTTTTTTTACACGCAATCACAATTTTTATCAGAAAAACTGCAATTCAGTTCACTCGTGCAGCTCTAGACCCTTGCCAGGTAGGCTTAAACTAGCCTCATTTAGCCGTCGGCATAAAGTCTGGTCCACTTTGCTGCTGTTTTACTTTTATTTATATTTGAAAAGAAAAAAAAGATGAATAGTGCTTCAGAAGGAGCCATGTTTAAATGCCACTCTGTGTAGAATCATACTGAATTCACGTCTTTCTTTTGGCAAACAACATCTAACGCTTGTTTTGTGTGTTTGTTCATGCTCGGTTACTAAGACACACCAGCTTGTTTCACAGTCGATCTGTTAGATGCCAAGTACAAAGTAATAGTGTTGACTTGAGTTCAGCGTTTTGATATAAACAAGTTTTCAGACCGCCTGTGAAATGGAAAAGAGCATCTTTGTTGATCAGTCAGTCACTAACAGTTGTTTTCCACCCAGAGAGGGACGGGCTTGAGCGTTCGTGTGTACCTGAGGATATTTTGAGACTCTTTTATGTGTGTGAGAAGTGTGGAGGTGGTTGTGCTCGGCGAGACCGCTGTCAATCTATCAACGTAGACAAAACTCAATGCAGTTGAGTTTTATGAATGTTGCCAAGCTGTCATAAAAACCATCATGTGGCATTTCCAAGAGATTTGATGTTTTCATACTGTAACTGTTTTTCCAAAAACAACACATTATGACCAGCAGACCTCTGTTTGTCTCTCTAGGCAGAATCTGGTTGTGGAGGGTGAACGCTATCCCATAATTCTCAACACCCACTTCAGTCAGAAAGCCTGCGAAGAGACTAAGCCGGATAACGCAGGCGGTCCGAGAGCTGCGGTCGCTGTGGAGAAATGCAGACCTCCGCCGTTAACCTGGAGCCTGTGGTGGTCACGGACGAGCCAAGTGTCAACCGAGACATCCATTCCCTGTAAACAGGTTCGTCAGCTGTCCTCTCTCATGTGATCACGGGAAGGAAATGGAAATTCCCAGAAGAGCGAGCGAGCGAGCGTCTGTTAGATTTCGAATTCGGCCACACATAAAAATGTGTGAAAGTGCTGTTGGAATGGAGACAGCTGCTGTTTCCTGTGTGACACTCATGAGTGCAGATGATTTATGAGGGATGTTTTTAATGCATAAATATTTGCTTTATTGTGAAAGCAAAGCCAAATTTTCCTGTTCGACAAGACCCTGGCGTAACGAATTCTTTTTAAAAGACATTTGAAGAATGAGGCTTTGCACGTTCCCTCTCTTATTGTACTACTCAAAATAAGCAGTGCAGTTTTGTCCATACAGAGTCTGTGTTGGTTGTAAACACATAAAGTGTTAGCCACAGTTTTCAAAATACAGAGTAACTATCATCTGCTACTCTGAGATCTTTTTGAGATCTCTTATCAAAAATGTGAGCATACCAACACAACACTTAAAGGGATACTCCACCTAAAAATTAGTATTTTGTCATCATTTACTTGCCCTTATGTCGTTCCAAAACTGGAACACAAAAGAAGATATTTTAAGATTTTATTTCCTTTTTTAGAATAGAAATCATTGGGCTCCAATGTTGTTTGTTTCCCAACATTTTTCAACTTATTTTATAAACATTTTCATGTTTTGGTGGAGTATCCCTTTAAATGTGCATTATCATATTGTCATTAACAGATACACTGTCACCAATTCTGCAGTTCTATGATAAATACAGTAATATTGAGAAATATTATTGCAATTTAAAACAGCAGCTTTCTATTTGAATATATTTAAATGTAATTTATTCCTCTAATGACAAAGCTGAATTCTCAGCATCCTTGCTCCAGCTATTGTCACATGATCCTTCCAAGAAACATGCTATTGCTGATTTGCTGGCTCTTATTTATTAGCGTGTTGAAAACACTGTGCTCTTATATTTTTGTGGAAAGCTTGTTTGTGTGCTTTGATGAATACGAAGTTGGAAAGAACAGCATTTATTTGAAATCTATTTTTTGTAACAATATACATGTCTTTACTGTCACTTTTGATCAATTTAATGCATCCTTGCTGAATAAAAGTATAATTTTAGTAACGTATGTAGATGTGGTGCGTACAGGGATTTTGCAGTGAGAGAGATACCTATATCGTCGTATCAGTGAGAGTTTTCTGATTTGAGGTGAATGGGTGGCACTGACTGTTTTTGCCTAAAAGGGAGAGTTCACCCCAACAAGGAAATTCTGTCATCATTACCCTCGGTTGTTCCAAACCGTAGACCTTCATCTTCGGAAACACAAATAGATATTTTTGATGAAACTGAGAGCTTTTCTGAGCCTGCATAGACAGTAATGCAGCTGACACGTTCAAGGCCCATAAAGGTTGTAAGGACATTGTTAAAATAGTCCATCGCTGGTTCAACCTTCATTTTATGAAGCTACAAGAATACATTTTTTACGCAAAGAAAACAAAAATAACAACGACTTTTCGTGTCCAGACTTTGAGCAATTTACGACTGGTCCAACTGATGCCACTGAATTATTTATTGATGTTCTTACTACTTTTCTGGGCCTTGAATGTGGTAGTTGCATTGTTGTCTATGCAGGGTCAAACAGCTCTCTGATTTCATCAAATATATCTTAATTTTTGTTCTGAAGATGAACAAAGGTCTTATAGGTTTGGAACAACATGAGAGTGAGTAATTATCACAGAATTTTTTTTGGGTGAACTATCCCTTTAAGAAATGTTTGGTGCCATTCTGTGCCGATATTACATTGAAGTCATAAAAACAATTTCTACTGGTGTGTTTAGGGGAAAAAAAATAATGTTTCCATTTTTTAGGTCGGTGAGTTGAACAGAAGCGGAGTTCGGAAGTCTCTGCTGGACGCAGTGGAGGATTGTGGGTCGTCGGGCTCTCAGAGCGGTCCTGTTGAGGTGGTCGTTCAGAGGGTCTACTGCATACCCATCACCCAGTCCCTACACAGAACTTCTCTCCAGCACAGAGCGCTTGACAAACCTCCACCAGAATCAGCACCACCGCAACACATCGGCAGGTACTGGACCTCGGTTTCATTTCTCTGGTTTAGATAACACTGTTACTTGGAGAGAAAAATGGAAATGTCTGGTACACTGTTGCAGCTTGCAGATTTTAAGTAAAAAAAAACAAACATTGTTTTGGTCAAAGGCATATAAAGCAGTATGTATATATTTATGTTCAAAGTTTGAGGATGGTAAGATGGTAACAAGTCTGCATTTATTTGATTCAAACACAGAAAGCGTTACATTGTGGAATATTATTTCAATTTAAACCAACTGTATTTTAAAATATTTTAAATGTAATTTATTTCTGTAATGGCAAAACTGAATTTTCAGCATCATTACTCCAGTCTTCAGTGTCACACGATCCTTCAGATATCACTATAATATGCTGATTTGTTGCTCAGGAATCATTTCTTATTATTATCAATGTTAACTAATTGTTATGCTCATATTTTTGCGAAAAGGTGTTTAAGTTCAAAAGAACACATTTAGTTAGTAGAAACTTTAGTAACATTATCAATGTCTCACTTCTTTAAACCTCACTTCGATCATTTAATGTCACTTTTGCTGAATAAAAGTATTAATTAAAAAACAAAAGAATTCAATGCTAGTGCTTATATGCACGCAGAATATTGTTATGGAATTTACTGTTAGGTTTTTAGTCAAAAAGCAAACACAGAAAGCCCTTTTTTCACAATAGATGGTTTCAAAGCAGCTTTAAGGAAAATATTTTCATTTTTGCAGTATTTTTGTTGTTATTTTTGTTTTTTGCATTTCTAATCTGCGATTAAAAAAAAAGAAGATCTATAACCATTACCAGCTTTATGTAAATAAAAACAACGTGCAGTTTATCAGCGACTCTCCTTATCCAGTAACCAGCCAAACCAGTTTAACAAACCAGATAGGTCCCAAAACCTTCGCTCTAATTTGCTTCTAATAAAATATATGTGAATTGATTGGGAATGTGCTTGAGGACATAATTAAATACAGTAATAGGCATGACATGTCCATATCATATAGAATAAACATCAGTAGATCTAGAATCTGCTTTGTCAGTCTGAGACGACGAATGGTCATCTTTGTATGTGTTTTACAAGATTGTGTGTTTGTTCTGCGGTTTAATTAGGCCATTGTCTGTTCTGAACTCCACTGTTAAAGCTCCAAGAGATCAGTCTCCTCATGGAGTGATAAATGGTGAGAGAGAGCAACTTTGCTCCATATTCTGTCAATGACTAACCAAACAACCCCTCCCAGTACACAGAGTTCTCTCTCTTTCTCTCTCTATCTTTCTCTGCCTCACGCAGTTCTCTCGGCCATATGGTAAAACTCTACAAACATCTCTAATTGAGCCCAGTGATGTCAGTGATCCATAGCCACATGCTTCTCAGAAAAAAGGAAATAAAGGACAGAAAGTGAGAGTGAGAATGTGCCTTGGAAGAAAAAATTGTAGTTTGGAATACGGCCCTAAATCAAGAGCAGAAATTATATCTGTAGAAAACATGAGTGTTTTTTTAGCATGTTACTATGTAGTTGCTAAGGTGCTACTTGTTACTTACTGTGCTGTTGATAGGTGATTACTTGATGTCCCAAGTTGAAAGAGTTCACTACAGTTTCTGTGATACTCTGTTATCTTCAGTCTTTTTGGTCTATTCCAGGGGTGGCGAACTCCAGTCCTGGAGAGCCGCAGCCCTGCAGAGTTCAGCTCCAACCCTAATTAAAACTCACCTGCCTGTAGCTTCCTAGTAACCCTTCATACCTTGATTAGCTTGTTCAGGTGTTTTTGATTAGGGTTGAAGCAAAACTCTGCAGGGCTGCGGCTCTCCAGGACTGACATTCGCCACCCCTGGTCTATTCTATTATCTACGAGGTGAAATTAGTTGTTTCCTATTTGAATTATTTTTAAATTGAACCCATTGATTTAAATGTAAATGCTGCATCACTATGACATAGAGGAAAAAGTATAAGGATTAGTGAGAGTTAGTTGAGAACGTTCATCTTTTTCTGCAACAAATGGCCATATTGGCATTCATTGACCATTGAGAATATCAAGCAGGTTTAGCTGTGCTTTCATAAATCAAATTCATTATATTCCTGCTTGATTTCAAAGTGACACGTAGCGGGTGTGCGCAAAATTATATCTATTATTAAAATATATATTTTTGTTAAATAACAATATTTAGCTGAGTGTGTTTTTGTGCTGCTATTTTGGCTAGTTTAAGCCTGTCATGATATGGCACTAATACCGCCAGTAGGTGGTGACAAGTGCACGTCTTAATGAGTGATTCATTAAATCACAAATGATTTGTTTCAAAATGACCGGAGTAAAAAAAACTGAATTGTGAGATAAAATAGGTAAATGTTATATAGGTTTAAATAGTATTTAATGCTGTAACTGTAGGGCTAATACAATACGTCTGCATATGTGAATATTATGTAAACATATTGGGCCTCATTCATGAAACACGAGCAGAACACATTTTTGTGTAAATCGTTCGTAAAGCTGTTCTGACGTAAATTTTCGGATTCATGAAAGTGTTCGTATTTTCAGAATGTTAGTTGGTACGAAAGAAATTTACACCTGCTCCCTACCATGTATAAATGGTGCGTAAAACGTTCTGTGTTCTTTTTGGCAAACTGATGACACTGAATTTTGATGCACTGCCATCATAATATTTTACAAGTTCGTTTGCTCTGTTTTGAGTTGGTAAACTGTTTAGCTTTGGGTAAAACGCAGCGCTTGTTACTGTCACTTTTTACCCAGCCGTCCAATCAATGGAGGAGGGGCGGGACAAATACCAGGCTACACCGACCAATCATCCTACTTGTACAACAACTGAACAACAATAGAGAAGTTAACATTGCTGGTTACTGCATTTTTATATTCAGTAATATTCTTCAAAATGAGATACTAGTAATGCGTTACTGCCGTGGATATTCCAAATTATAGCAATCAAAGCGTCTCAGCAAATTACTCAGAATTTACTTCTATATTTACGACTGTTTCATGAATGAGGCCCATTGTTTAAACCAAATTTATGCTTTAAAAGTAGGGTAATCAGTAGGTTTCATCCATAGTCTGTGCACATCTGCGTTTAGCTTCAAATGGCGTCTTTGACGACAGTATTCTATAAAAATTCTGAATTTGAGGCACAATAGTAAATTTTTAATCCTATTCCATGGATTCTACTCGTTTCCCTCCACTTGTTATCAGTGTTTTTCTGCCACCACAATGCGTGCACAGCTGCAAGTGACGTAACTGTAACTTCTACTCCAAATCGGTCTATATGAATGTTGCTCTGAGACACACAACAGTTCTACTCCGGCTTTATGTGGAACTATTTTCGTTGGCGAAACAGAAAAAAAAAGAGAATATTGTGTCTAAAATTACAAATTCACAATCATTCTCACATGCTGATATTCGGGAAACAGCAGGCTGCTTTTGTGCTATCACTAAATTATATGATATCTTATAAATATGAAAAACAGAAACCTATACAGGGACATTTTTGCCCTCATAACTTGGATTATATGAGCATTCTAACTACATTCTAATAGACTTCATCACTCAGTGAATGCTTTTTGACTCTCAAGACATGTTTTTGTTAAATTTATTGAGTGACTAAATAATACTACACTAAATAATGTCAGTTTGCACATCATTAAAGCAACAATGACGTAGATGATAGATATTGCACACCCCTAGTGACACGGCTCTTTCTGCACCCTCAAAATGAATCTTATGCATTCCTATCTGTCAGATGTTCCATCTGAGCTTTTTCTGTGTAGGTGCCTTTACAGTCAGAGGTTTGTTATTAAACGGTTCAATGGTGAGCGCAAGACAATCGGAAACCAAATCTGTTTCTCTTTTTACTGCATTGTCAGTGTCAGTGTACTGTGCAGGTTTTAATTACACACATGCTGCATGAATTCAGCAAGATTGAAATCATTTCCACAGGTTAAGCGTCCACGTTCTACTCCCTCACGCGCCCCCTGATCTCTCCACTGCTCTGGGACACGTTGTTTTGTTGTCAAAAAATGCACGTGGTGTTGTGTTGATGAAGGGTGATGGAAATAGAGTCATTTGACTGTCGGTAACCGGATCTGTGTCAGATGCTACAGCATGCCGTAAACACTTGGAGCTCAGGAAGACCAAACACTGTGGTATGGAGTGTGTGTTGACAGGGGGAACCCTGACTGGACCAAAGCTGGTGCTGACAAAGATGGAGCCAACACATACACACGATACATAACATTTTTATCAGACCCCAGCACATGACTACATGACATTCGCTCATGTGTGCCACTCACTCCCTGTTTTTTTTCTCATAAATTTTCTTTTCTCGTAAAGCAGTCTCATGATCTCTGAAAATTAGATTTTTTAAGACTCGTCAATCCAAGACCAAGACGATTTATGAGCAAGTATTCAATGTCTTATATGCAGAACCTATCTGAATGATTGATTTGTTTTTGACATTAAAATAAATAATAATAAATTGCAAAGGGAAAAAACACACTTTTATTATGATCGTTGTTGTTATTATTATGAATAATAAAAACTAAATATTTTTGTTGCTTTTTTCACTATTATTTTCATAAAACTATTAATAATAATAATGATAATAGCTGCAAGTTTTACATGGGCAGGTAGCTCTTAGAAAATGTGACAGTATTTCCTTTATTATTATTATTATTATTGCATATTGTTTTGTTGTTGTCATAATAATAATAATAATAGATAAGCTGCAAATTTTACATGGGCAGGTGCTCCGAAAAGTGACAGTATTGTTTCCTTTTGCACTTAAAAAAAATACTACTTGTTTATTAGCTTAAGTTGTTTTAGAGAAAAATTGACAATAATAATAATGATTATTATATATTATTTTGTTGTCATTATTATTATTATTATTATTAATCTCTGCAAAGTTTTACATGGGCATGTCCGCGCTTCGAAGTGTGACAGTATTGTTTTCCTTTTGCACTTTTTTGAAAAAATACTGCTGTGTTATTTTGCTTAAGTTGTTTTAGAATGATGTCACTAATATCGATTATTATTATTAATATTATTTTGTTAATAATAGTAATAGTACAGGGTAATTTTTTTCTGTTTGTAGTCTAATTCTTATTTTTTATCATGTCAAAAAAAGAAAAGAAAATCAAATATTTTTGCAATTTGAATTGCAAATAGGTTTAATCTTTGTTTTGGGTTGTGTCTAGCTGTTACATAAACAGATGAGTAATTTATGTAAACAGTACATTGTTACTTTTAACACTGTTTTGAATATACAATGGAGTAATGGTGTTGTATTACTATAGTTCAGCTGGTAGCACATGGTGCACATCAGTAAAAGCATCTTTCAGATGCATAAATGCACTTATACATTTAAACATAGTCATGCAAATGTTCAAGATGACACTCTGTGCAGTATCACTTGATTATGCCATCCCATTATTGCTCCCTCATGATTTGATTTGTCTTGGCCAAAGTTTTCCGAAGAAGTGAAATAACATTGACTTGTGTGTTTTTTTTTTCAGAACTATAAATTATCTCCTTCTGCGTATTTTGTTGGCCCAGTTTGAGTCAGATTGGGTCAGCTGACAGTGTTCAGTTCAACTTCTGCACCTCACTTTTTTTATCTAAATGATTTAGTTGTTGCTAAGGCAACCATCACTATTTCTAGTGATCTATACTTACGTTGAAGAATGGATCTCAGCTATATCGGGTGATGCTCTTTTGCCTTGGACTAGTAACTAACCACCTAAAACTCCCTTACAACACCATAAAGCAACACCTCTGTTTAATTTGGGACTTTTTGAAGAAAATACTCCATGTTTGTTCATTTGCTATACTGAGGAGATGGTTTATATTTTTACTGGTACTTCTCTACTATTCTGTCACCCTAGTTTTCAATCTTTCCCAAACTTATTTCTGAAGCTAAACTGTGAGCTTTAATATATTCATATTTATTTGTTTGTCTGGTGACACCGCAGTAAAAAGCTGTTATTTTATTATTATTTATAATTTTATTTTATGTCAGTCATTGTATAGTTGTTTTATTATATATATATATTATTTATATAAATTAGTTTTATACTTTTTATTCATACATTTCTAAAGGTTTTTAACACTTTTCAATTTTATTTTATTTCATTCAGCTTACTTTAATTACCAGAACATTTCAAGGTGTAAGGTTTAATTGGTTTAAGTTTTAGTTAATAACACGATAATGCACATATTGTTTCTTATTTTGGAGCTGTCTTTGGCTCTGTTTATAAGTGCACTACACACATGCTTAAAATTGAGATTATAAGCATATGCTTGAAATCCATTTTCCATGTTTATACCCTCCATATGCAGCTTAGATGTTGACAATATTTATTCTTTTCATGTGTGTGCTTCAACTAGACCACCGCTCTCATTACAACTTCTCATTACGTCCTGCCCTATTTTTTCTTTGTTTCTTTCTCCTCCTTGAGTTTTTGTGGCCAGTTTCCAGACAATAATTAGCATTTAACTTTGGGCCCAAGAAGATATGTTGTTCCAGTAAAAACTCAGAGCAGTATAAACAGGCTGAAGAAGTTCTCTGTGCTCAGACAGGAGGGGTTGGATGTTTTCTAGAAGAAGTGGAACACAATGTGCTTTACGTGTCGGGTTACAGCCCTGTTTATCAAAAGCTCTGCTCCCATTGGCCAGAGTCGTGCCGGAAGGAATCCCGCCCATTGCGCCTCAGCCAATCAGCTGCCAGAGAAGTTTTGGTGCATGTGTGAAGGAAATGGAGGGGGAGTGGTTGTGTGAAATGTGTGTGTGTGTGTGAGTGTTTGGACAAGCTCAATGGATCACAGTTCCTGGAAGCGCCTCCAAGTCGCTGCGAATTCCTGCGAACGCTCACAATAATAGATTCCTGAAAGTGACTAGTGACTGCAGCTGACCAGTGACAGAGACCCGGTGGGGGCATCGGCCCCCCAGTCCCGCTCCGTTGAAGGAAGCGCCTGAAACGGGGAATAAAGAAGGGGGTTGTTTATGTCAACTTGGCCATACCACAAAATGCTACTGTCCAGTCACCCCTCCTGTTCTCCGGATTCATAGACACACGGGTCTAAACAAGCCTCAGTGTTCACAACCGCACTCACTTAAGCCCCGTGTTCTTTAGCAGCGCTACAACAGGGTAACAACAGCTCAGGTTGAATCCAGATATGCCAGTCATGGTTTATCAAAGGTCATCTCGTATCGCGCCATCGTTAGCTTTTATCGCGTTTACCTGCTTTTTTTATGTTAATGAATAATGACATCACTGTTTCCTACAGAGCTGCTTTATAGAAGAATTAAACTCATTTCATAATTGATGAACTTCACACAGTTATTAAACTGAACTGAATCAACAATGAACTGACGGTTACTGGAAAATTGACTGTTTACTATTGTCCTCTTTTTTTAGAGCTGCTTTACAGCAGAATTGAATTTTGTCCACATCATTGAAACATTATTTTGTCGTTTAACACTGTAAAGCTGCTTTGACACAATCTGTATCTGTATTGTGACTTGACTTGTTAACACGAAACTTCATTGTTTTATCCTAATCTGGCTCGAGTTGAGTTGAACACAATGTCTTGCAAAGACACAGTGCTTTTTTTTTTTGGGACAGTATAGATGTTAAATGACTAAATAGCAAAATTGAGATTGCTGTAAAATTTTAACTGATTCATATCCGAGCAGCTTCTTTGAACACTACGGAACATAAATCAAAAGAAATCCAGTGAATCTTGTTTTCTATCAGCTTTGCGTGTGAATCAGCACATCTTCTTGTCACCTTTAGCAAAAGATGAGAGAAATTGATGAGATAAATAAAGAGAAATTAATGGCAATATTGAAACTGATTCATATCTGATAAGAAGTTTGAGAGAATCTTGTTTTCTGTCGACTCTGCATATGAGCACATAATTAAACTTCTGTGATGCCTTTTGCAACAAAAGCTGAGATAATGGACAGAAATCAATAAGAAAATAGGCAGAAAGTAATAAATCCTGACAGTACTATTTTAATGACAATAGACGGTTTGTGCTGGTGCAAGCTGTTAGTAAATCTGGCCCTTAATAAAAAAAAAATTAATATTTTATTTGTTTTTTTCCATGTCATGTGACCATTAACTAACATCAGAAAACCGTGAACGAATGAGTGTTGTTAAGTTATTGAAATATTTACATTTAAAAAAGCACTTCAAGTAAATATTTTTGGGTCAAAGGGGTTCGGCTGACAAAAAGTTTGTGAATCTCTGTTCTAAACAGTATACTAAACAGTGTTTGTTATTGGTCTGCACATTAATTGGTTTGAGCTGAATTATTTGCAGAAAATGTGGACAAGAAAAAGAATAAAAGTAGATGATTTCAGGAATATCAATGCAGTTCTGCCTTGCAAGCACTTTTTAAACTAAACAACAGTCTTCAAATCAGTGTGAAGAATGTTCGAATCAACTGTGTTTATTTTTGTATTCTACTATAGATATCTCTACTGTGCAATCAAATCACTGTCTAGCATGTGAAAGTATATTTAAATACCAGCCTGTTTGTTTAGTCCTGTGGTTTACTGGCTCCAAAAAAGTCACCAGTTTCTGTGAACTGACTATCTGTAGAGACTATTAATACCTGTAAAAATATCATTTTGAGTATAGAAACACGACCATGTGACCGCTGCGAGTCAGTCCATAGATCAAGTTATTATTTAGGCCCTGTCTGGTGCCAAAGTCAACATTTAATCTGCAGACAGTGTCTGTATCTATGTGAGTGTTTGTTGTTGGGATGAAGCTTCCCTCTTCATCAGAGACTCACATTTGCAGGTCTTCATTTTGGGCAGTTTATTTATAAATACAGTTTGTCATAATAATTTCAAATGCCTGCTGGAATTTTAGAAAGGTAGTCACAACTTCAGTCTTTCTTAACCACTCTCTTTCTTGCCATTTTAATTTTAGTTTAGTGTGCTTTATTATTGCCACAATAAAATACTGAACATTTATGTTGCAAAAGTAATGAGTAAAATAAAGTTAAATAACAGTAGTGCAAATGGAGTAAATAAGTAATATTAGATACTGAAACTAAATCAGTAGTGCAAAGCAGTAGGGAAAAATGTACTAAAGGTTGTTAAATGGTTGAAAGTGATTGTTTTCCCTCTCTTTCTCAGGTTGTGTGCTCTAGTTCAGGACAGTTACGGGATGTTCGGTGAGGTTCTTCTGCACTGTGTGTCCACAGAATCAGAGATCCAGCAGAACTCGGAGCAGCTGGAGGGCCATGTGTGTCTCCTCCAGGCCCTGAGAGTCGTCCAGCGTCTCACACGCGACAAGTGAGTCTGATATAATCACATGACACTAAAAACATCCCGCTTATCTGAAAAATATTATTTTAAAGCATCCTTTTATTTTATTTTATTTTTACATGCATCATTTAGCAGATGTTTTTATAAAAAGCAACTTTCAAATTAGGACAATAGCAACAATATATATTATATTGCAAAACAACTCAAATGCCTGCTGGATTTATATATTATATTATTCTTTGTCATGTATTTTCATATAAATATTTTTTCAAATTGTTGTTATTAATGTACTTATATAAATGTACATAATATAATTATGAATAGTCATAGTTATTTAAATATTTATGAATATGTTTATATTATGTGTGTGTGATATATATATATAATTTATTTACATGATATAAAGTTATGAATTAAGTCATATTTATTTATTATGATTTATAAATGAAACTATAAAGAGTAAATTTGAAATAAAATGTATTTATCCTCCTAAATCCAACTATTTGTTTAGTATTCAAACAGCATATCTTCATATTTTGTCTAGCTGTGCCCTGTTTTCTGCACTATTTGTGAATGATTAGTCAACCTTACTGTACTCCATTGAACTGAAAGTTAATATGGGCTCCTATTTCCACCTGCTCGGGCTCAGATTAGCAGCTCACAGTGTCAGTGTGTTTGCAGCACTCCAGCCTGCTAGATTTACATCTGCGTTGAGTATTAGATTGGCCTCTCGCCACATGCGTCTGCTCACTCAACCTTGTCTGCGTGGTGGTCACTGCTTTAACATATGTTGTTTAAGTTGAAGGTGGCACGTGATGGGATATTCTGGTGACACGTTTCCACAGATATGAACATGAGCCTTGTACACGAATACCCAAGATGCCTTTCAGCATGCACTGCTTATTTGGGATCAGTGGCCATCTATATGGTGAACAGGGTCTGTGGAGATTAGGGTTAGGGCACTTGAGGAAATTCTGTCATCATTTACTTGCTCTTGCACTTCAAAACTTCATGTTGTGTTTTGAGAGATGCCCATAGAATGAAAGTGAGTGGGGACTGGGACTGTCAGTCTCCAAAAAGACAATAAGAACATATATGTCCTTTAAAGCCATATGATTGCTTTATTTGAAGAAAAATTTTAATTTTAGTAGTTATTTGCTGACAATATTAGAGAAGGGGAAGATTTTCAATAAATAACATCGTAAATTCTAGTCTTTTCTTCACATTAAGTCGACTCCGTGATATGAGTGGTTTTATAGCACTTGAAATTCAATGCAGAAGTAATTTAGACTGCTTTCATGGTCATTTTATCACACATTTTGTACTTACAACTTCATTGTATGGAAAAGAGCAGCCTGGAATTTATGACGAATATCTCCTTTTGTCTTCTGGATTCCTGCTACCTCAGTTGGACCTTAATTTTATATACATTTATATACTATTATAGGTTTTTATTCATGTTTATTCAATTATATTTTATTTTTAGGTTTAATATAATAATTATAGTTAATTTTTAGTCATTTTATACTTTTTGTCAGATCTGTTTTATTAGTTTTTTTTAATATTACTAATTAGGTTTAATTTATTTATATTTCAGTTTTAGTAATTTTATTTATTAACAGTTAGTAAATTTAGTCCATTTAATCCATTAGTTTCATCAAATATTTAAATATTATTTCAGCATTATTTCTATTTGCAAAAATAAATGACAATGTTATTTTAATTTGATTCAAAATTAAATTTTTTGTCGAACTACACCTTAAATAGATGATTTAGTGCATGTTTGGCTCAGTTATGTATAGGGAAAGGCTCTGTATCGCACCTTCTTACATTGATCTAGCTCAACTTCTCTTTTTCATCGTGTTTTTTCTAATTCTGAATGCTGTTTGAAGAAAAATCTACTTTTTAATAGTTGTCTAATAAACCTGGCATTGTGGCTCTTTGAGAAATTGCTTGGGTCTCTTTTGCAAGTCCTCGGCTAAAAGCATTCTGTAAATGCTACATGTGTAAACACAAATACTCAGGGTGAAAATTTGATGTTTTTTTGGAGTTAATGCTCAGGGAATAGACAAACTGTCTCCAGAAATGAACAGTATGATGTTTATGCAAGACTAAAGTATATGGCTTCATTTCAGTCTGATTCTCTCAGTATGTTGAGTGTTTTCAGCGAGGGCTCGTCCCGCTGGACTGGATAGGGCGGTTGAGCGGGTCAAGGGAAGAGGTGAGGATTAATGACAGCTGTGGAACTGGTTGTGAGGGATCAGATCATTCTGCATGAGGCCACCACACAGGGTTCAAGAAAGAGCTTTTTTAAGCTCCCACTAAGACATTTTATTCTTGCGATCTAGAAATCCATCTATTAAGGGAGGCTTTTAGAGCCAGGAAACTAAATTTGATCTGTAATGAAAACAGATCTTCTTATGATCTCCAAACAGCCATATAGCAACTTGAATACCCTATATATACTATAATAGTTTTTGTCAGTATTTTGAATTAGCTTTTATTTTATGTTGTTAGTCTCTTTTAATTTTGTTTAACATTTGCATTTTTTATGCTTTTGTCGATTTTTATACTTTTAAAATATTACTATTTAAGAATCTTGTAAAATAAATTTTTCGTGTTTCGTTTACATTTTCAGATTGAGTATGTTTTAATTGTAGCTAAATGTAAGTAATTTCGGTGTTTGCCTTTTTTTTTTTTTTAAAAACCTGATACTATTTATTTTGTGATTAATTGGTGATATATATACCGGTTAGTATTTTTCTTATTAATTTTCAGCTTTCTGTTTTAAATTAGCTTAATCTTTGGTACTTTTGTAATGTTGCTTTTTATTAGGATTGTTTGTTTTGTATTTTTGTCATTTTTATTAGTTTTTTATTTCTATTTAGCTTTAATTTTATTTTTTATTTCAGTTTTAGTTTGAGTTTTTATTTCAGTTCATTTCTAAATTTCCTTTAGTTTTTCATCTAAAATGTTTAATGTACCAAAAAGTTAACATTTTTCAGTTACCAAAAAGTTTTTAACAGTTTCAGTTTTCGTTAACGATAATAACCCTGATACCTACTTGCGCAATATCCGTTATAATTGTCATATTGTTGGAGTGTTTATCTGTCAATCTATTAAATCAAACACAGATGGAGCTAATCTCTGTCCTTTTGTCTGTATGTCAGTCAGTCTGAGATGTTTTGTCAGTAGCATAAACTCGCATTTGGAGTGTTAAAATAACATTTGGCCTGCCAAATATTAAATGATCAGCATTTTGAATAGTGATAATTAAAATTCTTGGATGTTTTAATGACAGATTATTTACCTGTGTGTGTGTGTGTGTGTGTGCGAGTGTGTGTGTGTGTGTGTGTGAACAAGCCTCAACCTTGCTAGTGAAACTGATCTTGTACTTGTCAGCAGACACTATTCAACTCCAACAGAAGCTCAACTTGGCAGCACGTCAGTCCAACCGAAGCTAATGAAACTGACAGTGTATACGCTCCACCTCCGGCTCCCGCATTTCTGGAAGGACCCCTGAATTTGAACATTCAGAGATTGAAACCTGATTTCTTTTCCTCTCTCTTCTCTTTGCAGATGTTCTCCACTCTTCAGTATGATTGACAGTTTGTGGCCTCCTCCAGTTGATCCAAAATCTCATGACGATCTTCTGCAGTCTCCCAGTGTAGGTTTTCAGATCACATCGTAAATCACAGTCGTGTTTACTACATATTTATCTCGCATACCTCTTGCTTCTGGAAGATTCCTCCTGGATAGCGGCAGTACAACGTCAAAACAACCGCCGCGCTGCATTCTTAACTAAAGCACATATAAATAAACCTTCAGAGCTTAAAAACACAAAATTACTCATTAGCGGTGGTTGCGAAGACAAACATTACTGCAATTTCTCGTACTAAGAGTTAGTGATTTAAACAAACCCCTGACGCTGAGTATTAAACTTTGCAATGCGCCTCGTCCCATACCAGACATGAATTTATGCTTCAAATTTTCACCTAACAGGCAACAAATCCCTTAGACTTACACTGAACGAGAGACCTACACATCAGAATGAATATAAACTGTATCTCCAGTTTTTCGCCATTAAAATCTGCTTGTTTTGTAGATAATGTGCTGCTTGGGACAGATAAGTAATTACATTCATCGTTTATTAGGCCTTTTTTCTGCCTTGGGTTTAAAAAAGCAGCTTTAAAGTAACATTTTCTACTATTCATAGCATTTTAATATCCTTTTGTATCTTGAAAGACGCTACTTTTGAACCTTCAAGTAATGTAAATATATGCAAATCTAGGCAGTCATATGTTAATGAGCTTATGGTGGCTTCTGAATGAGCGTTTTTGCTGTTTTGTTTCTATAAATATTCTAAGTTGACTGGGAAGGGAGCTTTACTTTGGGTGACAGAGATAAATGGTATTAGTCTGTTTCCATAAAATGACCCTTCTGAACTATTTAACGAACTACTTGATTTTTAAATAGTCAGGTCAGTTTTTGCTTTCCAGGATCGAGTCCCACCGCCCTGTTTCTGCTATAGGCTGAGCGTCCAGCTGGGACACATGGTTCCGTTATCTGGACAAACTGAATCTCCACTGTACCGACCACCTGTACTTCAGACGCTAAGAGAGATCCTTCAGGTGCAGCACTCAAAATGACAAAACAAACAGATTGACAGAAACCTCTTTTAGTAGACATGCTTAAACAAATAAATGACAAAATAAAGAAAAACCTGGAAATATCAAAGAAATTTGAGATGTTTCTGTAATATATATATATAATATCTATTCTTTATTATAGATAGATATATTTAATAAACAGTTCGTTTTTCTGGTTCTCAAAAATGATTGGTTGAGAACCGTGAGGATATGTAGTTGTGCTGCTGAATATTTTTTTGGAACCTGGGATTTTTTTTTCAGATATCGGTGAATTAAAAAGTTAAAAAGAAGAGCATTTATTTAAAATAGAAAACTTTTCTAACAATATAATATTTGGCGCACACTGTTGAAATCATTGATAATTCTAATAAAAAACCAGCATATGAGAATGATTTCTGAAGGTCTGTGACACTGAAAGACTGGAGTAATGATGATGGAAATTTAGCACTGCGTAACAGAAATGAATTACATTTTAAAGTATATTAAAACAGAAAACCAGTATTGGATATGTTAATAATATTTCACAATATTACTGTTTTTTTATTGTATTTTTGATCAAATAAATTTAGCCTTGAGGAGCATAAGAGACTTCTTTAAAAAACAAATTACAATGTCTTCTGATTCCCAAATTGCACTGTAGTGTATTATCTTGAAGATTTGAAGTATATCTCGATATATTTTTTTCTAATTATGCTGAGCACAAAGAATAAATAAAATAATTAGTAATGGACTCTTGATGAGTGCAGGTATTATAGCATTTTATATATTTGTAAATCAATTTAAAGAATGTATTGTAAAAATTGAATTGCCTTCGAAGGTGTGACAAGTGTTATTATTATTTTAGTATTATGTATATACCTTTGTAGTTGTCATATTGATGAGACTTCGTCTTTATATTTTCCGTTTTCATTTGTTGTAGATTGAGTAATTTTTGGTTTTTTCAAAATTTTTTTTAGTAGCGATGTTTATGATGTATATTTATTTGTATATTATTTATATTTGATAAAATATGATTAGATCTAATATATATGTAATTTATTTTTTTTTCAGTTTTAGTACTTCAACCTAGTTATTTGAGTATTTATTTCATTTATTTTCCAATGTAATATTTCCAAATTTTAAGTGGTTTTTTTTATGTTTGTTTTTAATCTGATATTTATGTTTTGTTTTATTTCAGCTTTTTTCAATTAATGAAAATGATATTTAATAGTTTTAGGTTTTAACAGTACTAACAGTGGTGTGCAAACCATGAAAGAATTTAATTTTAATGTAAAGATTTTTGAATGATTCTTTCTTTGTTTTTTAGGATGAATCTTCGAGGTGTCGTTGCAGCTTTCGGGCCACTGTGGTTCATAAAGAATTCCTGGTAATGTTTTCTCAACCTATTTTAACAACAAATGCATGAATCAGATCATTTTTTATCATAGCTATATCTTTGTGGGATGTCTTGGCATGCCTGGTTTAAAGAGTGTGGGAAATAGTTCTTAGCTTTGCCTATAGTTTGTCTTCTTAAGAACCCACCGTAGCTGTTTTCCCAGCACATTTGCCAAGTCTTCATCCCTCAGGGTTGCTTCCAAACTGTACACCTTTGGAAAAGCTTTCAGAAAGCTTTACGCACTGTTTGTCGCAAGCTTCCCGTAAGTGACATCATCCATTGACAATCTGTTTGACTGATCTAGCAGACCCTCAGACTTTGGACTTTGATAACCTGGGATTTATTTGTAGGAGGTTAAGGGTCATGCATACACACTCGTGTGGATAGTAGATGAACCTTTTTTGTTTTGTTTTGATTCGCTCTGTTTGCTTTGCTATTGACATTGCACATCAGCGTAGGTGTATGAAGGAACAGCCTGTCTGGGAAACTGCCCCTAAAGCATTTTTCCTCTGATAATGACAGATTTATGTCTTTATAAATGAGGCAAAACAAAAGTTTTATTTAGCCTTGTGTATTCAGACCTCTGTTTGATAAACACCAATATTTTCCACAAATTTGCTTATACATGAATTATAAAACAATCTAGTAAAGGCCAGTGTCCCTCTCATTTATTAAAAAAAAAAAAAATATATATATAAATTAATATTGCAGATAGATGTAATATCTATATAATGTATAAAAAATTTGTTCATTACTATAAACACCATTTGATCTTTTTTCCTTGGACTATTTTCTGTTTATTGAGCAGAGCAGTCTTTTGAGCTTTTATATGTTATGTCCCAAAATTGTGCTGTAACATAGTATTACCTAATATATAGATTGTTTTGTCATATTGAAATATTATAATAATTTCTTTCGTTCTTGAATTCCTGCACATGAGATATACTCAATTTTACACAATATTTTTGTCTACATATTTGAAAAGAGAAAATTTCATTATATATTGAAAGGCATATTCCAGTGCTAATCTTAAAATCTCAAGTCAGTTCATGCTAATTTATTTAATTTATACATTTCACTGATTTACACATGCATCTTGGTCTTGCAGAGCTCAAATGCAGGTGAGAGGGAGATGCTGCTTTTTGTGACAGATCCCAGTCTACAAAGGGAGCCAAACACAGATGGGAACAGGAGAACCGTAGCCGTGTGTCTGAGCCCGTCCTGCCTGATCCAGAGCTCAGTCACACAGGCCCTGGACGCCCTGCAGACACAGCCTGTTCTGATGTTCAGAGACGCCGTGAAGGAGAATGGTATTTCACCTGTTAGACATACATGAACACGTCAGCTGTCTGAAGGTATTGTCTCATGCACAGCTTTTTATACTGACACTGTGCATTTCGAAGGACTTGCTAATTACTAGTTCAGTCTAACATCATGGTAGTAATTCTGAAGTATTATAATTAACAGATCTCAGTGTGGAGCACTGGCTGTTGTCAGACAAAAATCTCACTGAATTATTACAATTAATGGCAAAATGAATGTTTGGAAATGTAAACTGATATTTCCTACTGACACACTACAGCAAAACAGAAATAACTGACTTGTGAAAATACTAGTGGCCTAGACTTTTGCCCTGTACCTGTCTTATTATATATATATAATATTATATATCGATATTATATATATATATATAGATATATATATAATACACACACACACACACACCACACACACACAAATATATCCATCTTATCTCACATTTGTACATCTGCATTAAAACATCCTGATTTTCGGTTAGTAGGTTAACAAATCTGAACAAATCAAACACAAAAAATTGTTACTTCAAATTAAAATCTAAAATCTTTTCATTTCATCTAGTCGCCAAGGCAACTTTCTTTATTTTAATTTAGTTTAACTTGATGTGCTAAAACTGAAATCAAACTGAATAACCACACTATCCAACAAAAAGAATAAAAAACCCAAAAATGATCTACTACATTTTAGTTAAAACTTTCAGTTAATAAACAGAAATACAAAATATAAAAATTAAAACTATATTAGTCTCCAAATAATACTTAATACACTGATTATAAGGTATTATAGTGCATTATACATTGTGACATTATTTTCATGTCATTCATAAATCATTACTGGTATGTGCAAATAATAATACTATATATTAAGTTAGAATAAATCATTTTATATTTTACATAATGAATTTTATACATGATGATAGTATCTATTTAAATAATTGATTTAAAAAACAAAAACAAATAGGAATTTGTGCTCAATATGTCACAAAATGGTCCTAAAAATAGGTTTCACTTTTCTTCCTTTTTTTTTTTTCTTTTGATTTTTGGGGTGAAATATGACCTGGACATGTTTTTTTGAGATGCAACCACAAATACTTTATAATGCATTAAAAATTCTGTTTTTAAGGAAAAGTTCAACACTACTGAATGGAAGCCATTCAAGCTGAAAGTCTCTGTGGTTGCTTCTTCGTGTCTGAACTATTTTGAGATTTAGAGCTTTCCTACATTAATCTAAGTGTTGTTATTTCTCAGAGCCAGGACTGTAGAACATTCCGTGACATTAAGCTACTGCTCCTTTTTCGTAAACCAGCTCAGATATTCTGCTGGGAACAGACGGTGATCCAACTGGAACCAGAGGACTCATCCTTCTCCATACCACGGCCCATCATACTGGACCACCTGGGTCCAGAAACCCTCCCATACTCTCTCTGCACTGTCACAGGTTGGTATATTCCCCCACAGCCTCCCTTATTTTTGAGGAGTTGGTACGAACCAGATCTCAGGGGGGTACAGCATGTTTGTTCATTTAAACAAAACCAGTTGTTTGTTGGCTCAGGCTTTGTTCTTGATGCTTTGTTAGGGACCTTCTTGTGGTTTGCTATTTGCTTTTCCTCCTTAAAGATCTTTCTCCCACATGTTGAAGTTGTCTTCTTGCCTGGTTTTGAGATATAAAAGTCACATTTTGTTACAAAGTGTTCTGTTCATTCCCTTATATTAACTCATGCAAAGTGATGCCATCTCTCTATATTGTTTCATTTTTTTAATGATCCACGAATATTGACCATTTTCTTAGGATAAATAGTTTTTGAGAGTTATTTCATTGCTTTTCAAATTTCATCACTAATACCACATATCTAAAAATGTACCATTCAGAAAATGGAAAACAGTCTTATATTTGCGACTTGATTTTTGACCGAGAGCTGTCCAGTTAGACAGGAAGAGACCGTCTGACATATTAATCGATTAAACACATAAGCCTATGTCATATAGGGGCAGAAAACAGAACAAAAATGTATGTATAGTTAGTAGTTAGAATTTCTCTCCAATGTACAGTATATATAATACATTTAATAAATATAATATTATATTTATTATATAATAATTTTCCAAAAATTATCTTGTGGTACAGAAATGGCATACTTTACTTTACCAGAAAATTCCAACAGACGTCCAATGGAATGAACATTTAATATTTTAGAGAACTTTGAGTGAATATTGTGTAAAAATGTTTCTTTATTTTTTTAATTGCTTATTTATTTTTATTTTTAATTGATTTATTTTATTTTATTGATATATACGTGTGTGTGTGTGTGTATCTGCATTTGGACATTATTTTCATAATCTCATTATTGTAATTGAAAAATTAATAAATTATATTAGTAATGATTTTAATAATTACTAGTAATAAGTAAATACTTTTCATTATATTGTAATGTATGTATACATAATGGTAGTATTTATTAAAATAATTAATTAAATTATTTAAATGAATTACAAAAACAGCAAAACCTTGATGGTCCAAAAAAAATGCATTATTTTCTTTATCAGAAATAAATAATTTTTTCTTTTGCTTTTGGGGTGAAATATGACCTGCCCTTGTTTTGCATTAATGCATTACAGATTAAGATTAAATCTGTTTTAAGGAAATGTTCAAAACTACTGAATGAAGTTATTCAAGCTGAAATCCCTGTGAATGACCCAGGACATCAGGCGATAAATACAGATTCTATTATGTCATGTTATGCTTTGATTTTGTCATCCACGCAGACATTATGTTTAGATTGTTCCATGTTCAATTAGAGGATAGAAATGCGATATTTGACACTCCATGTTAGACTTTGAAACTCCTAAAGATAAGACAAATCATCTGCCTCAAAAGTGTAACAAGCACAAATTATCTTCTGCAGTGGTCAGCAACTTCAGCTTCTGGCTGCGTGCCGGAGGATCCTCCAGAGAGCAGAGGTTCACGCAGGGGTCTTATCACTCTGCCTGCTGTCTATTATATAACACAGATGTGTGTTTGTGTGCTGCGTCTTACTGATTTTACGATGTTATTTGTCAGAAAATGTCCGTGCAGAGCCTAAATTTAAAGTTCTCAGCAGAAGTCTGAACAAACAAAGTCATAGATTATTTGTTGATAATTTATTTGTGTTTAATATTTCATCATTAATTTCTCAGTAGTAGGTCAAATCAGAAGGGTAAAAATAGCAGTGATGATCTCAATTCCCAAAGACTACATTCTGAAAAATAAATATATGGTTCCATCAAGAACCTTTAACAATTGATTCCACCAAAGGATCCAAAAAATGGTTCTTTTTCACCTGAAACGTGAACCAAAAATGAATCTTCTATGACATTACTGTGAAAAACCCCTTTTGGAACTTTTATTTTTTTTAAGAGTGCACATATTACTGTGTTAGTTACTAAATCAATGCATGGTTTAAGTGATTTGAATTAAGTGTGTCAATGAAATGATTTTAATTCTGGGTAATTTGCTTATGTTAATGTGCAGGCGTGGTTGTAGCAGTGGATGAAAGCACAGCGTTCTCCTGGCCCACCTGCAGCTCTTGCGAGAGCTGCCGTTTAGAGACTCGAGAACATCAGTAAGTCCAAAGTTCTCCTAGTCCGGTTCTAAGTCCAAACCGGTGAACTTTAAAGACCAGAAACAATCCTAAGTGAACGTCAACCTACAGCATCTGTGTTAAGGATGGGCTGACAGATTAACGTCAGTTCTAGAAAACTAATGCCTACAGACATTATTAAAGCAGCATCACAGCTGCAAATTCCTACTTGCGTCATCTTGTGTTTATTGAGTCCCAAATGCTTTCTTTATTAAGAATCGAGTTAGAAAACGGAGTTTTCCCGAAGTGCATCATAGGGGACGTGTTTGTGGCATTTTATTTTCTTCCCGAAGCCACAAAACCAGACTTGGGAAGAGTTCACCCCCAAAAAAAAAAAAAAAAATTTGCTGAAGATTTCCTCACCCTCAGGCCACCCGAGATCTAGATGAGTTTTTCATCAAGAGAACAGATTTGGAGAAATTAAGCATTGCATCACTTGCTCGCCAAATGGATCCTCTGCAGTGAATGGGTGCCGTCAGAATGAGAGTCCAAACAGCTGATAAAAACATTACAGTAATCCACACCACTCCAGTCCGTCAATTATCATTTTATGAAATGAATAGCTGCATGTTTATAAGAAACAAATCCATCAAGACATTTATAACTTCAAACCATTGCTAAAATATGAGTCGTCTGTCTATAATATTGCTTCCTCCAGTGGAAAAGTTGTCTCGTCTGAATTAGGAGAGAAATATGCACAGATCAAACGCTGTATACAAGCAGAAACCGTCCAAAACAGTTCTAAACAAATATGTTGTACTTTGATGTGAGAGGACAACACTGGAGGAAGTGTTATTATGAATTATGGACTCGTACTTAAGCTGAAAATGAACATTTAAATTATGCGTTTGTTTCTTACAAACACAGCTTTTCACAAGATGTTCACTGATGGACTGGAGTTGTGTGCATTACTTGTGGATTATTGTGATGTTTTTATCAGCAGTTTGGACTCTAATTCTGACGGCACCCATTCACTGCAGAGGATCTACTTTTTTTTCATGGTTCATTCAGAAATATGTCAGATTATGGAAGTAAAACGCTGTTGCTTGTCAACTTTAAAAATAGACATTCCTATAACTCAAACAGTAGATAATGATGCTAGCAACACCAAGGTTATGGGTTTGCATGAAAAAAATATATGCCTTGAAATCCAATGCAAGTCCTTTGAATAAAAGCATCTGCCAAATAGAATATATAGAATAATGGTGCTGTCCTGGAATGCTAAATGCATGTGTTGATCTTGTGCAGTCTCTAAGGTTGTTGACCCTTATGTGTTCAGAGTTAATGTGTAAGAATCCTCCATTGCATTGTGTTTAATCACAACCCACCGCATGGCTAAATTGTTTTCACATTCCTGTGTAAGAGTAAAGCTGAAGTAATGAATCATGGTGCCTTTGAGCCCTCAAACTGAAAAAGACACAACAAACATTTGAAAAACAGCAATAAAAGTTGCATGTGTGCTGGTTTCTAGGAAAGGATTCCTCTGTTTAGAATGTGGAGCAGTGATGGATGAACCCACCACAAAGATGGAGCTGGAGGTGTTTCTGAGCTGCTCCTCACTGAGCCACTGCACCGTCAAAATCAAGGTGAGATGCTTTCAGCTGCTGTATGTGGAAAATATTCATTCCCACTGACGACATGATGTAGTCATATATATGTAATAAAAAAACAAAATGAAGTGAAGCAGATAATAATTTGCATTAATTTAAATGATGTTAAATTTTCATTATTTCAAAATAAAATCATGTCCAATTTTTCTGCTATTACAGAAAAATCAGGTTTATTTTTTTAGTAGAATAAATGCAATACAGCAGACAGTTTTATGACATATAAATGCTATCGGATTTTAATTTTTGTTACAGAAAAATCCAGGTCCAGGTTTTTATTATTAAATTTTTTTTAATAGAATACATTAAATTCAATACAGCGACATTTTTTAATGCTATATAATAACTTTACCGTTTAATATTTACGTTAATTTAATTAAATGATATCAGATTTTCATTACTGTTACAGAAAAATCAGGTCCAGGTTTAAAAAAAAAAAGAAGCATAAATTAAAGAGTACAGCAAATACTAGTATGATATATACATACTTTATACAATAATTGCATTAATTTAAATGATATCAGCTTTTGACTTCTGTTAAAGAAAAATCATGTCTATTTTGTTTTCAAAGCATAAATAACAGCAGACCTAATATAATAAATAAGACAAAGTACAGCAGACATTTTTATGATATATAAATTCTTTACAGTTAAAATAATTTGCATTCATTTAAATATCAGATTTGTATTACTGTTATAGAAAAATCGTTCACACGCTTTATTTTGAGGTCCAATTCTCCTCATTATCAAACCATTAACTATGACTTTTGCCTCAATAAACTCCTAATTACTACTTATTAATATTTAGTAAGGTAGTTGTTAAATTAGGATTAGGTATGTATGTAGAATATGGTCATGCAAAATATGTGCTTTATAAGCACTAATAAACAGCCAATATGTTAATAATAGGCATGCTAATAAGCAACTAGTTAATAGTGAGAATTGGTCCCTATACGTGTTACCGAAAAATCAAATCCAGGTTTTTTTTTGTTTTTGTTTTTAAATAGCATGAAGTAATTTTTTTTGCACATAATGATAATGTGAATGGTATTTTTTCGCATGATCACGTCATATTTAATGTCATAAAATCATATTAGTAAGTTTTATTCATGTAAATATATATTTTGAGCTGATATATGACGTAGACCACTTCACGACAGGTTTCGTGTTTCGATTCTTTTCATTCTGCTCTCTTGAAAACAAACTCTAAGACATCTGTGTCTACATCTCACATGACATTAAAATGATGATCATAAACACTCGAGAAAGTGAAGCTAGCATGATTTTATCACTCGTGCAGAAATGCAAAAGTTTTTCATCTAGTGTTTATCTTCTTTCTGTTTTATTTCCTGGAAATTTCAGCGAAAGCGGAGGGTCACATATTATGGAACAGATTTAACAAGATATCTCTCATACGTTATCAGAAATGAGTTTCACCCACAGAACCGGAATAAAGTTTGTGACAAGTTTGGACCACTCAGTAAATGATGAGGCATGAAAGGGAAAGTTTATATGTTCTGATCTTAAATGTAAATAAATGAAATAAGAATCATTAATCAACACTGGTCTTGCCTTGTGAGTTTCTGTGAGTTTTGTTATTTTGACTGGTTTCTTAAGCTCAAAATCTCACAGTCTTAAGTTTATATTAACAAGAATTTACTTAATACTAAGCCATTTTTATCATGCATTTAGTTTTCACTATGCAAAAGAAGCCTGTAACATTATTTTGTCTAATGCTGTCAAGCGTAAATGTCTCAAGATGCTTGATTAGACGAGGTCAGAGGGTTGATTTCCTGAGGCCTTCAGAGTCTAAATGATTTCCAGGGTTGTCTGAGTTAACAGAAAATATTTATGTTTTTTTCATATTCCTGCCACATCGCATGAATCAGATTATGATGTTAATGCATTCATGTGTTTCAGTTGCAGCAAAAGACCATTACATCTCTTTTAAACTCAACAAGCTGTACTGAGGTAAGATTCTGGACTAGCAGTGTGAAAGTGTCAGTCATTTAGAACCATTTCTGTTTTTAATTCACAGTTAATTGTTTGTTTGACAGGGTTACAGTGTGGAAAATGTTCTTGGGTCGGAGATCGGTCCTCTCAGCGTCTTCGTCCACGTCGTCAACAGAAGTCACACTGTTTGGATGGGTTTGGAGGAGTGTGACCTGCACTGATTACTAGCACACTTATCTGTTCATTTCATGGTTTAAAAAGAATTATTAGTCAACACTAGTCTTGCCTTATTTCCAAATGTATGTAAATAAGCCCAAAAAGTGTAGAGTGCTAGAATAACTTTACCAATGATCATTCTGGAGCCTGTAGTATTTTGAAACTGTTAAGAAAACCAGAACTAATAATATTAGTATGAAAGATGCTCATGTGATGTCCAGTATCAGCTGATAAAATATTTTTGTGTTGTCAATCAAATGATGGCATCTATATTATGGTGGTGTTTAAGTTAATTGTACAGTAATTGATTTATTGCTCTCTATGACAGCTGAACACCTACATCCACTATAAATAAACGTTTTATGCCACCAGATAACTGATCAAGTCATTTTCATGACAGATAAACCAATATTATTCCTTCAATTGGTTTTATTCCTAATTTGACAATAAGTACACAATAAAACCTAATATGTTCTATGAATATTTATATTATGTTTAATGATTATTATTAATTATTTATGCCATTGAATTAATTCTATGAATGGGTCTAACTGTAAACTAGGATCAAATGCTACTCCTTTTGTATTCACCTGTGAATACCATTGTTGTTTTTCTTTTTTCTTTCTAAAAAGTTGCATCAATCCGTCAAGTACCTGTGTAGTAGTTGTAGCCCTTATTTACCAACTTCTATTTAAAAGCATAACCAGCAGCTTCAGAATTTATCTCGAGGTCTGGCAAATTAATCTGGAATTTGGAAATGTGTCTCTCTAGTGTTTACCACAAACCTTATTTTATTCTTAAATCCGAAATAGCTGTTCCTTACAACCCACGTGACTTTAAGTATTACATTTCAAAATCTCTACTCACGAATCATGATCCCGTCGAGCTGATTGACAGCTACACCTTTCAACAGACCACGCCCCCTCAGACCCGCCCCCGTGCACACATGCGAGTTCACATGGATCTTTTTGGAAATTTCACTTCGTTTTATTATACATTTGTACACACTGTACAATTTCAAACATGCTCTGGCATTAATAGGAAGTTTTTGGCAATTATAAAACGGGTACCATAAAAACATATGAAGTTTTTTCTGTAATAATTTAGAATACAAAAACATTCACAAAAATAATCACGACGACACCATGCGGTGCCAAAGTCCATCATCCAATGTGTAACTTAATGCAAGTCTGCTACAGAGGAACATAGTAATTCAAGTTCACTGAGGTATGTTTTTGGCAAGGTTTTTGGAGAGCTCTCTCTCTCTCTCTCTCTCTTTCCCCGACGTGCGTCACCGACTGTCAACAGCCGCGCGCGCCGCAGTCCCAAACGAAGTGTCTGGCATGTGTTTGAAGAAGTTTCTGAGGCTGCTGAGTTCTCGCGTCAGCCGATCGATGGTTTTGTGCAGGCGCTCGTTGTCGGCGCTCATCTCGAGCATCTTCTGCTGCATCTCCAGGTTGCGGTGCTTCGCCTTGTCCCTGCTTTTACGCACGGCGATGTTGTTTCTTTCGCGCCGCTGCCGATACTCCTGACTGTGCCTGTCGACTGACTTCTTGCCCCTTTCCTTTCCCAGCCTCCTCTGGGTGACGGGTTCTGGCTCTGGTGTGGTGGGAGGTGTCGGTTGACCCGTGTGCATGAGGCTCACGTTCGTCTGCGCGCACGTCTCGATCTGAGATGGTAAGGACGAGGACAGTTCGCTGTCGCTCCAGTCCGCCTCCTTCTTGATCGGTGCGCAAAACGCGCCCTTGCCAAAGCCCCCATCCTGGCGCTGCAGCCTCTCCGCGCTCTTTTGCGCAAAAGCGCTCGGCAGGTAAAAGCCGGGCTTTTCTTGCTTCACGGTGTTGTTGAACAAGTCTGCAAAGAGCTCGTCGTTGCAGATCTCCAGAGGAACCGTGGACATGGACTCGATGTAAGCGCTGAAGTCGATGGCGCTCTCATCATCGTAGATGGCAGGCGCGTTGCTGAGCTCCATCATGCTGCTGTTGTTGTTGTTGTTGTTTTTTGTCCCTCGGCGTCCATGCCTCGTCCCCGGTTTGACATCCCCTGTCATGACTTTTATTGTCCAGGAAGTGCAGGCTCCATGGCCCAGCCCATGTTGCATGGTGGCGTTACGCACTGCGAGTCCAGGTTGTATATGTCAGACATGGACGCTGCGAAACTCAAACTCAATCAGCAGATACCTTCCTCGTCCCCTTGGCAATCCTCAAAAGGCGTATTTTTTCACGCGCAATCACCCCTGTCTCGCGCAACTATCGCACTGTATCTCCAACGCTGGCTGTCCATGAGCAGCTGGTGTTAAGCCTCCTCGTAGCTCTCTATCTAGACCTCTCTGTCCGCGCGCTTTAAGGTACGAGCGCTCGCATGGCGTTCACGGCATCCCGCCCCCTCCAAAGCCATTGAATGTCCCTCGTCAGTCACAGGTTCTGCCTGTTGCTCCTATTTGATAACTCGGGTGTGTAGAACGCCTACCATCAACTTTTAAGAAACAGCCGGTCCAACTTCATGCTGTAGGACTGAGGACTGTTTGAATGTGTATGCATTTGTTCGTAAGAACAAGCAGTGAGAGACATAATTTTAATGCGCCCCGGCCAGCATAGTATACACATACATCAATTTACAAAAAAATTATTAAAAAATAAAATAATTTAAATTGGATTTTTGGGGGGGTTTGTTCGGGTTATTTATTAATGTTATTAGGCTATTATAATTATGGATTTTCGTTCACATTTAGATAAGTAACAATTATTAGGGTAATGGTTTGATTATCATCAATAGTAATAATAAATTGATTATATTATTACAGTCCTGGCCAAAATTTTTGGCATTGACAAATTTTGTTGTTTTTCAAAGTTTGATGCTGCTCATATTTATAGAGTTATTTTTCACATTTCTATGGCCTCTGAAAGACATGATAAGCATATCATACTGTTAAAGGCTTTTATTGTCAAAAAATTTTTTTATATATTAATATATATATATATATATATATATATATATTTCATATATATATATACAATAAAATAATAATCGAGTCAATATTTACGTGTTGACCCTTGTTCTTACATAAACCTCTGCAATCTCTCTGGCATGCCTGGATATTAGGTTCGGGCCAAATCCTTACTGATGAGATTCCATTCTTGCCTTAATTAGTTCTCGGATTTTGATCCAATTTTGGGTTTTTTTTTTTTTGTTTTTTTTTTTTTTTTCTTTTTTTTTTTTTTTTTTTTTTTTTTTTTTATGTTTTTTTCTTTTTTTCTGCTTGTCCACGCGCCTTTTGAGGACTGACCACAGGTTCTCTATGGGATTGAGATGTGGGGAGTTGCCTGGCCACGGTTCCAAAATTTCAATGTAATTATCTTCGAGCCACTTCTTTATCACTCTTGCTTTGTGACACGGTGCTCCATCATGCTGGAAAATGCACGGATCGTCACCAAATTGCTCATAGATTGTTGGAAGAAGAACGTCTTTGCTGGACGTTTTGATACCATTCTTTATTCGTGGCAGTTTTTTTGGGCAGAATTATGAGAGAGCCCACTGCCTTGGTTAAAAAGCAACCCCAAACATTGATTGTCTCAGGATGCTTCACTGTTGGCACCACACAGGACTCATGGTGGCGTTCACCTTTTCTTCTCCGAGCAATCGATTTTCCAGATGTCCCAAACAGTCGGAAGGGAGCTTCATCAGAGAAAATAACTTTGCACCAGTCTTCTGCTGTCCAATCCTTGTACTTCCTGCAGAACTTCAGTCTGTCCTTGAGGTTTTTTTTTGGAGAGACATGGCTTCTTTGCCGCCCTTCCTGACACCAGGCCGTTGTCTGAAAGTCTTGGCCTCACTGTGCGTGCAGATGCTCTCACACTAACCTGCTGCCATTCCTGAGCAAGCTCTGCACTGCTGGTGACACGGTTCTGTAGCTGACTCCTCAGAAGGAGACGGTCCTGCCGCTTGCTGGACACTCTGGGATGTCCTGAAGACTTCTTCACTGCAGTCGAACCGCTCTCCTTGAAGTTCTTGATGATCCGGTAAATGGTTCTTTCAGGTGCAATATTCTTTGTAGCAATTTCCTTGCATGTGAGGCCATTTTGATGCAACACGATGATGGCTGCACGTTTTACTTTGGAGGTAACCATTGCTAACAAGAACACAATGATAGGAAGCGCTTCTTCCCTCCTTTTATAGCAATCAGTCTGCTCTTACAATCTAATTAGTATGATAGTGATTTCACCTGACTAGTACTCATTCACACACTCTAAGAAATGCTGGGTTAAATACAACCCAGTGCTGGGTAAAATAGGGACAAACCCAGCAATTGGGCTGTTTTGACCCAGCGGTTGGGTTAAATGTTTAACCCCACCTTCTGGGTAGTAACCCAACCACTAGGTCAAAACAACCCAACTGCTGGGTTTATCCCTATTTTACCCAGCACTGAGTTGTATTTAACCCAGCATTTTTTAGAGTGCACTTTCACATGTGCTGCTGGTATGATTAGTCAATTATGTTAGCTGGTCATTTTGTGTCAGGATCAAAAAACAGTGCAATTAAAAAAAAAAAAAAAATTTTGTGAAAAGTTCATTTTTTTGGCCAAATGAAGCTTTTAGCAATGATTTCAAATGCATCTGATCACTCTACACAATAAACTAGAAACAATGTAAATGAACACCACAACATCTTAAGCAGCAAACATTGCAAAACACAAAATTTATGTCACTACCAAAACTTTTGGCCACGACTGTATATATATTCTTACTTTATGATTATTATGTATGTGTAGAAAGAAGGATCAGTGAGAGAAAATGAAATGAATGCGCCATTTTCAACCTTCTTAAATAAATAAATAAATACATTTGAATAAACAAATTAAAAGTAATTTTTGTTTTGTTCGTATTTAATATTGTTGTTGTAGTTTGTCATTCATATTTGTGGTGGTGGTATTTATTATTAGCCTAAGTAATTTTGTTGGATATGAAGGCATGTTTGGATGAGTAGAAAGAAGGTTCATCGAGAGAAAATTAATGTAATACGAATACAAATATAGTTGGTTCATTATTATTAATATTATTTTCATTATTATTATTAACTGGGTGTTTAGCCTACTGTATTGTATAGTCGGAAGTATACATCCATTTATTCATTTATCTATTCACATCCATGTCTTTGAGAAGCATATTGAACGTACAAATTCAGTACAAGCAGAATATAAATTGAAACGAGAGTCGAATTAATGCAAGAAAGTTATTTGTTGTTAATGTTACATTATTTTATTTTTTTAAGTTTTAAATAATTTTGCCGTTATAGAAGTAATACAAATTACAATTAGTTTTATTTTCCTGCCTTATGCATGCATTAATAAATAATCTTCATTAATGGGGCCAAAATGTCATTCATAATTCTTTTGAGGATGGCACAGTTGTTTTTCTATATGCATTCATATTGTGGCACTTCATCTTGTCCACATGGACATCTAGTGGATATCAGAGGAATCGACTCTATTTATTCTGCCTTGATGTTCTTTCCCGCGAAAACTTCGGGCGATACCAAACAGTTGATGAGATTCGTTTATGTCACTCATCCTAGAATTGGTCAGTCTGCCGTTAAGAACGTGTTGAACAGAGTTTATTGTAATTTTAAGATACGGAATTGCAATTTATTGCGTAATCTTAGAATAAACAGGTATATGTGATTAAGCACAGCTTCCTAACTTCTCCCCCTCTCGACTGATAGTGAGGAGCGTATTGTTGGTTGGTCCAAATTTCCCCGCGAAATTGACGTCACAAGACAGTTTCGCGCCACCGTTCACATCAGAAGGGAAACCGTGCGAACGGTAAGTGTTATATTTCTGTATAGACTCGTTGTGTTTGAAAGGAAATGTAATCACGATAACCTATAAACAGATCTTGGTCAACTGGACCTTAACATAGTGCGTTGTAGTTGAAAATAATAGTTATTCTGTATTGTAGTTAGGACTATGTTGTGTCATTGTTGTGGCTGATGCAGCGTGCTGCTAGCCTCTCACTCTTCCAGTAGAAATGTAGCAACTCAAAGTCACTGTACATCTTTGAAACCTTCATAATAAACTCAATTTCTTTTTTTTCAGATGTGCTTACAAAATAGATATGCTACGTAGATTTACCGATTTAGTTGAAAGATTAAGAAGTTTAGGTATTTGGACAGACAGTTATTGTCTTCCCCGAGCATCTCATACAAGCATTCAACTTCTTTTGCTACTAAACTTATTTTTTGTTTATGGTTGTTTAGCTAGATATGTTTACTAATACGTTTTTTGGGTGGTGGCAGTGTTATGATGAAGATTATGTCTTTCATTCTGGATAAATCATTAGGCCTAATGTCATAATATAATAGTTATAATATTTGCATAACATTTATGATTATGATAGTTTATATCAACTTAAGTCGTAAGTCATTAACATATGATAAATGAGGTATTAAGTTTCATATATGCTGAAATTGTTTGTGTATGAACGACTCTGGCACTCTTTGAATTCAAATGTTAGGTGCACATAAAAATTAAATAATGTATATTTAATATTATAATTATAAACCTTAATATAGTTATTAATGTAGTAAATAATATTTATTGTTTTGTAACATTTTAATGACTTTTGGTTCCAGTTCATTAATTTTGAGATTTAACATTTCAGTTTTGAGTCAAGATGTCTTCACCATCATCCCAGAGCCGTAAGAGAGACCCTCCGACCCGTGAGTTAACATTGACTTTGCATGCCAACATAATGCTGGCGAAAAAATTCTGATCAGTTCCAGACAGGTTTGTTTTTGACAGTTGCTGCATGTGAACGGTGTTTGTGTGTGTTTGCAGCTGCGAGCGAGGACCCTCTCTCCCCTCCATCACAGCGGTCGAGGGCTCATGACACGTCCACAGAGCTTCAGCCCATGCCCACGTCTCCAGCCATGGATGTGTCGCTGTTCTCCAGCCCTATGGCCCCGCGCTCTGGTGCGGCTCGTATTCAACATCTTACTTGCACTGAATCAAATTTATGCAGCTAATTTGAATTAGGAAAACATCAAGATGTGTTTTATCCAGTCCTGCAGAGTGAGATTGATGCGAGTTCTCCGCTGATGTACGGCACTCCCAGCTCCAGGGTAGAAGGAACGCCCCGCAGCGGCATACGTGGGACCCCGGCGCGTCAGCGGGCCGACCTGGGATCTGTCCGGAAAGCTCCACAGGTCGACATGCATTCGGAACCAGTGAGTGAAAGTTACGGTTTCATTTTGAAAAAAACAAAGAGTTTAATTTTTGCATTTTGGCTTACTGGTAATACAGTGATTTATTACATTTACCGTAGTGCTGTTTTACATACTATATCTTGGTGTACGGTGTATACTTATGTATATATAAATACACACACATACAGTATAGATTTTGAAAATATTTACATGTCTATATATTCATATAATTTATATTATATATATATATATATATATATATATATATATATATGTATGTAGTGTATTATGTATATATGTACTGTATGTAATCTATTCTTTATATATAAAAAAACTTACTTACAGTCTGTGAGTCGGAACAGCCGGCATTGTAATCTACTCTCACAGGATCAGGAAACAGTCCTCCATAAACTGTGCTGCACACATCTGGATATTTGGTTTGAAGTGTTCTGGAACAGTGTTGTAAATACAACTTACCACTGAGGGGTTCTAAATTCTAGCCGGTGTGAACCGATTTTTTGTTGGAAAGACCACCAAAGTAATTCGGGGGAAAAGGGGGGGGGGGAGGGGGGAGCGACTGTGTCGGCTGGGCAGTGGGCAACAGAGAACACGGCGTGTCACACAAGGAGACTGAATAAAGGGGGGGAGAGAACTGTGTGGCGAAGACAGAGTGGGAAGTGAGCAGCGAGGAAGAGTCCAGGGTCTATCAGTGGTTAGGAAAAGGCGGAAGTGGACGGGGATGGTTGAAGAAGCTGTGCCTAGTTTGGTAGTCACCTGTGGTTTCCCCTGCCGCAAGCCCCGATCCTCGCCCCTCCTTTTGTCGAATCTGCTGGCCGCTCCGTACTCAAGCCCGTCCCACCAACACCCGGGGGGTAACCCCGTCTAGATTTCTCTGACGGTGCGCTGCACTATTTAGATCGGCGCTGAGCCATCGCAGTATTGACCAAGTAGTGACGGCTTCGACGGCACAGACCCCCTGGCTGACTGACCAGTACAGATGTACTACCTCACTGCATGACGAAAGCAGATATCGCCTCTGTTGTGTGACAGACGACAGACCTTAGATCAAAGTATTTTTGCTTGCACAAAGACGAACACTACTCTGCGTCTTCGGTACGATGCTGGCGGCAGACAACATACGGTCACAGCGACGATAGTAATGAGTTACAGTCCGTGCTCTATCTTGTGCGTTATACAACATTCTGTGGGCGGTCCATAACACTTCACCCTAATAATCTAGATGCAAATCGGGTCCCCCACTTAGTGTGTGGATGTGAGTAGATCTGTGGGTGTCGCCTGTGTTACCGGGTAGTAACAATGGAGACAATACAATGCGCGCGTTTGTTCGTGTCTACAGCAGATGTGGAGACTATCGTCTTTATCTATATATATCAACTGCAATTATCTTTCTGTGCATAGACTATTGCTGACTATGTACTACTTATGCATACTTAGTCATACATATTATAACAGATCTTACTTATATGCATACCTAAGTAGCTTAGTAACACTCCGAATAGATATGAAATGTAGATAAAGTACATTTATAATAATCGTGTACATCAAATGACTCGCCTATTATTAAGTTCATAACTAATACAATTCACTATATATATCTATCGTACTTGATATATAATTGCGACTCTATTATGTATAAATAATAGACATAAATGACATACAATCAGTATCTATCACTATGTACCACGACCGTACTTGTATGTAGACAGCAGTGACCAGGCCGCAGGCAGTGGTGTCTGCTGACACAGATAACGTGGTGATACATGGGAGATAACTGATGTCATGCGTGGAATCTAGCATAAGGAGCACCGGATAGGCAGTCTAACTAAATGCAAAAATTAAATGGCGATTGTTCAGTCTCTCTCTCATAAGACGGACAAAACCTTGTCTCTACCACTGACAGCATGCTCATATGGCTCAGTCTGAATCTGTCGGCTGTGAATCTTTCATGTTCGACTGTGGGATCTTTCTTGTCCGTATGTGGGGCAGCGGTCGGTCCCGCAGCACTTCACAGACCCCAACGCCGAAGAGGAGAACGCTGGGCTGGAGCTGAATGACCTCTTTTATATGCAGAAACGGGACTGAGTGAAGTGCAGTACATAGACTAGAAAGGCATAAACCAATGAATTGCACAAAATAAAAGTGTCAGTCGTGCAGAATCCTTAGTGTCCATCCAGTTCTTGTGTCATAATCTTGGCTCTTGTGTGTGTGTGTTTCAGATCAGTGTTGTTGGAGAGCCGGTACTGAATGTGAACTGTAGTCATATTCAGACATTTGATGCTGATCTCTACCGTCAGCTGATCTGTTATCCACAGGTGAGAGTGACAAGCCTAGTAATAAAAAATAAACATCAAGAAGTTATTTTTGTTTTTAAATAATTAAAACTTTATTCAGTATAGTATCAAAAAAAAAGATTGTAAAGACGTCTCTGTGAACAGCTTGCACGGAAAGAATACAACATTCGTAGTCTTTAGACAATTGCTGCTATTGGCGAAGGTCAAGATTTCGCTTAACAAAAAATAAACCAAAATCAGTGTGTTCAAGCAGTGGTGTGCATCAAATGGGGGGGGGGGGCAAGTATGGATGACTCGGGATGATAGTCCCGAGTATGGATGCAAATAAAAAATCAGCGGTTTGACACGTCAAGGTCAGGATCATACACAGGCATTCAAATAAAAACTCACTCGTTTATCCTTTATCAAATGTGAGTAGGAGGTAAATTCTTCCAGTTTTTCTGCATAGTTATTTTTAAAATCAAAACAATCCGGGGACAAGCCTCGTTGAGCTTTTTCTTTCAAAAACATGAAAACTTTATTGTATTGTCACTTTAACTTGTTATTGAAAGTCTTTCACCCTTCTCCTCGCAGGAAGTCATCCCCACTTTCGATATGGCCGTCAATGAGCTCTTCTTCGATCGGTTCCCAGACTCCATTTTGGAGCATCAGATTCAAGTGCGTCCCTACAGCGCCCTGAAAACCAGAAACATGCGTGCACTCAACCCTGAAGGTAAGGGACCCAGTGCATCATGATCGCGCACTGTTGATTGAGAAATGTCTGCAGCCGTCACATTATCGTCTCTGGTCTCTTTCAGATATTGACCAGCTCATCACTATCAGTGGGATGGTGATCCGCACCTCTCAGCTGATTCCTGAGATGCAGGAGGCGTTCTTCCGCTGTCAGGTGTGTGCGTTTAACACGCGTGTGGAGGTGGACCGCGGCCGCATCGCTGAACCTGCTGTCTGCCGCAACTGCAACACCACCCACAGCATGGCGCTGGTGCATAACCGCTCCGCCTTCTCTGACAAACAAATGGTGGGTTATATTTATTTTTTGTGCGTTTAGTATTTGTTCTTTTTTTAATATATTTTTATTTATTTATTTTTATCAATTTGCATTATTTTGTAAAGAGATTTATTTTAAATTTTTTTGGGTTGCCTTTGTTTACTAGTGCGCTTTACCCTAACAAAAAGTGAGATCTTTTTCTTTTTCTTTTCAATATCTTTTGTCCTGACAGATAAAGCTCCAGGAATCTCCAGAGGATATGCCTGCGGGTCAGACGCCACACACCACAGTCGTCTATGCACACAATGACCTAGTTGACAAAGTGCAGCCTGGAGACAGAGTAAATAAACATCACTGGTACGAACTTTGTCATTGAAGCTTTGTTAGTGGTTTTATATAATGGCTATTCCTGTTTGTCCTTCCTCTTTCTTTACTTTATGAACAATGCCTGTATTGTAGCTTCCTCAAAGTTATGGAGCAGGAATAGTTTAACAGCTAGACTTTCAGAAACATTAAATATTGGAGTGTTTTGATATTATTGTACTTGAATTCTTTTAATAAAGAGTACTTTTCTGTAGAGAAACTCCTAACTGAAAACCGTTTATTACATCAACTTAAAAATTAATGTTCAGATTTCATAACATTTGTGTTTTTCTATTATAAATAATAGAATATTATAAGATTTTTTAAATATGTTTGTTGTTGTTGATTCATATTTTTATTTAAGTATTGTAGTTTTTAAAATTTTAGATTTTTTTTTTATTAATCGTATTTGAATGGTGGGGGTTATGAACCTTTAATATCTATTATAACTCATCTTTTAATTATTTTTAAATTTTGCACATATATTATAATTAATATATAATTTTATGGAATATTGTTTATCGTACTATTTTTAGTGTAATTTACTATTTTTTAACTTTCTAGTTCTTATAATGTACCATTATAGAATAAATTTTATTTATGCAGTTCATATATCATTTATAAGTAACAACACAATGTTAGTAATATTCTATTATTTGTGCTGTTACTATTATTTTATAATGTTAAATATTCTAAATATTTTCATTGTTTATTCCTAGAATATTACGTTTGTATAGGAGATCATGGTCTGCACTCATGAAAACGGTCGTCTTTTTTCGTTTTAGAAGTGTTTTCGTGAGTGCCGATCATGATCTCCTATGCCAAGTATTTAACTTGAATTTAAATAAATACATTTACAGATTGATGCACAAATAAAAGATTAAGTGACTGCGAGCGCGGTGCCTCCGGTGTTTGAATATAGTTTCTAATAATAGGTTCTATATCTTATTAAACAATGTTATGTTAATATGCTATAATTATAAATAATAATAGAAGTAGTAGCACTTATTGTTGGTAGGGTTATTTATATATAGTGGTAATTCTTTATAGCTTATTTGAATTTATCTAATTTATCAAGAGAATTTTGAATTAAGTATTTTAAAAGCTTTGATGCCAATTAAATTTTTTTTTTAATGTATTATAATATAAATGGTATTGTGAAACGTCTTAACCAGCATGTCTGTTATTCTCATCAGGCATTTACAGAGCTGCCCCCATGCGCCTGAACCCACGACAGAGCCAGGTGAAGTCTGTGTACAAGACCCACATCGACGTCATCCACTTCCGGAAGACGGATGAGAAGCGTCTTCACGGACTGGATGAGGACGTCAAAAGGAGTAAGAGGAAAGAAGCAGAAACTCTTCACCAAAGAACGGGTCGCAATGCTCAAAGAACTAGCGGCCAAACCGGACGTCTACGATCGCTTGTCCTCCGCGCTGGCGCCCAGCATCTATGAACACGAGGACATCAAGAAAGTGAGTTTTAATTGGTGCTGCTTAAGACGGCCTCGTGTTTTTCCTTAGAACAGATGCAATTCAAATGTTTCTCAGGATGTGAGTTGTTAATAGGCTTTTTTTCCCCAGGGCATCCTGCTGCAGTTATTTGGCGGGACCCGTAAGGACTTCACTCAGACGGGCCGCGGAAACTTCCGCGCAGAGATCAACATCCTGCTTTGTGGTGATCCGGGTACCAGTAAATCCCAGCTGCTGCAGTACGTGTATAACCTGGTTCCTCGTGGGCAGTACACGTCTGGGAAAGGATCCAGCGCTGTGGGTCTCACAGCCTACGTGATGAAGGACCCGGAAACCCGACAGCTGGTTCTGCAGACGGGAGCGCTCGTGCTCAGTGACAACGGCATCTGCTGCATCGACGAGTTCGATAAGATGAGCGACAGCACGCGGTCTGTGCTGCATGAGGTCATGGAGCAGCAAACGCTCTCTATTGCTAAGGTGAGAGTGATGCGTGAATGATCACTGTGACGATTGATTATCACGACAGGTAATTAATGCAGTTTTTGTGTGTCATAGGCTGGAATCATTTGCCAGCTTAATGCTCGGACCTCCGTTCTCGCTGCAGCCAATCCGGTGGAGTCTCAGTGGAACCCCAAGAAGACCACTATAGAAAACATCCAGCTGCCTCACACGCTTCTGTCCAGGTAAGAACATAACATGACACAGGATTTACAACACACTTAACATCATGTGATTGTATTTTTGAGAGAAACAGAATTTTGAGTGGATAATTTCCACGAGAACGATTTATCCATCAGGATTATAGTTGATTGTAAAAAGTGAGCTACACTACTCTTCAAAAGTGTATTATAGTTAACTTAAACCGTAAGGACACATTTTTGTTACTTAAAATAAATGGTAACTGAAATTAATAATAAACACTTGCCAAGCTAGTTGCAAAAACACAACTTCTCATGTAATTTAGTGAACTTTAATATAGTAAAAAATAAATTGACATTATTTTAAAAGCATAAGTGATAAACACCACAAACTTACTAACTTTAAAATTGAAATGAAATGTGTGTGTGTGTATATATATATATCTATATTTATATATCTAAAGATTCTTCATATATAATTATTGCTTATTCACTGATACCAGAATAACATACCAAAATCATTGTGCTGTAATGTTTTTTTTTTTCAGGATTCTTTGAACAGCATTTATTTGAAATAGAAAATCTTTTGTGACATTATAATGTCTTTACTGTCACTTTTGTTTCATTTACTCCAATTTATTTGTAGCGTTCGCAGTAAAGTCCTCTCAAAGAGGAAAAAATGTTCTATTTAAAAAAAAATTTTTTACAATTGGACATTGTACACGTAACCCTAGAGAGCATTTATATAGTATGGTAAATGGGCATAAATTTTGACTAATGATCTCAATCTGTTTTAATGTTAACATCCAAATGTTAAAAGACTTTATTTATTAGCTTTTTTGTGTGAACATTTCTTCTTTATTATTAGTGAACTAATAAAATCTCTGGTTCTTAGGTTTGATTTGATCTTCCTGATGCTGGACCCTCAGGATGAGGCGTATGACCGGCGTCTCGCGCATCACCTCGTGGCTCTGTATTATCAGAGTGAAGAGCAGATTGAAGAGGAGCATCTGGATATGGCTGTGCTGAAAGACTACATCGCTTTCGCTCGCACGTCTGTGCATCCCAGACTCAGTGAGGAAGCTAGTCAGGCCCTTATTGAGGTATAGAAACAATATAGATCAATGTACCTGTAGTACTGTAGTATGATATATAATGCATGTTGTCGATATTAAATGAATTGTAATTTTGACCCTTGCAGGCCTATGTAGATATGCGTAAGATCGGCAGCGGCAGAGGGATGGTGTCTGCGTACCCCCGTCAGCTGGAGTCTCTCATCAGACTGGCTGAAGCTCACGCTAAAGTACGTTTCTCAAGCAAAGTCGAGTCCATCGATGTGGAGGAAGCCAAGAGACTGCACAGAGAAGCCCTGAAACAGTCCGCAACTGATCCCAGGACAGGCTTCGTGGATATCTCCATCCCACCACAGGTATAGTTTAGAGTAGTGCTTCCAAGCAATTAATCGGCATTCCAAAATAAGGATTTGTTTACAGTATATGAGTGTACTGTTTATATTTATTATGGATATATAAATACACACACAAACAGTATATATTTTGAAAATATTTACACGTGTATATACATTTATATATTTATATTATATATAAACAAAACATGCTTTCTTACCTATAAACATGCATGTGTTTTGTATTTTTATATATATATATATATATATACATATACACACGTGTGTGTGTTGTGTGGTGTGTGTAGCTGTGTATTTATTAGTAGGAAAACTTTTATTTTGGATGCTATTAATCGTTTGACAGCACTAGTTCAGAGATGTAGTAATAAACTTAGTACTGGCCAGGTCGAGTCACATGGTCTTGTTTATAACTGGAAAGAATGTATTCAATTTTATATATATATATATATATATAATGTGACCCTGGACCACAAAAACCAGTCTTAGCGGTTAGTTCACCCTGTCATTAATTACTCGCCCTCGTGTTGTTCCAAACCCATAAGAACTTTGTTCATCTTCAGAACACAAATTAAAATATTTTGATGAATCTGAGGGCTCTCTGACCCTCCCATAGACGGCAAGGTAACTACCACGTTCAAAGTCCAGAGAAGTACCAAGATGGTTGACAAAGTAGTCCGTGTGACATAAGTGGTTCAACTGTAAAGTTTGAAGCTACGAGAATACTTTTTTGCGCCAAGAAAACAAAATAACGACTTTATTCCAACATTTTCCTCTCGGGGGGGGGGGGGGGGGGGGGTTCACTTGTGATGCGGTTCACCATCGTTTTGACCAACCACACTGGATCGCAGTCAGAAGTTATTACAAACACTCAATAGTGATTGATAGTGACATTCAAGTAGAAGTGTTGTATTAATCTCATTAATTGTCATGTGTAGCTTGAAGCGAATTGTAGTTTCTCTGTTGCATTTACGACTATATTTCATTGTATTTTATCAAATCACATAAGTTTGTAAGAAACTGTTTCTTTTTCCAAAAAGATTTCTAATTATAGTAATATAATGTACCACATGCTGATCAGAGGGATGTGGGTGGGATGTAATGCCAGAGTAATGTGAAGCCACAACTTACACAGCAGTGTTCAGATCATATTTTTTCCTGACAAAATTAATATAATTCAATATTTCTATCTGCTGAATGTAAGCTTTTCCATATTCCAAGCTTGCCTGCTGCACTGGGGACATCACATGCATGTGCGAGTGGTGAAAATTATGAAACTAAATCTAGGAATTATTTGATTGTTGGATTTTAAATCAGCGGGATTGAGGCATCAAAAGAAACTAACTAAGCTGTTTTATGGATGGTAACTGTAATATTATTACTGAAATCTTATTAGTAATTAGTTACACTACTAATTACTGCAAAAAGTAATATTACAGTAACTAAGTTACTAGTAGGTAGTTACTGCCCAACACTGATATGACAAAACTTTTTTGGCAACTAAATTTCAATATTGTGATAATACCGTATACCGTGATAAAAGCATTAGCAATTAAATCGCAACATGAATATTTTATACTGGCATATCCCTACTTTTATGTTACAATAAGAAGTTTAAATATATTTTAAAAACTACACTTTTTGCCCCAAAAGACCTATCGTTTCATATCATCATGTGACCATGATAATATCGAGTTTTGCTATCGCGATATCACGATATTAATAATACCATTACATCCCTAGGAGTCACGAGCAAGCGACAACCTTCAGGTCTCTCTCGTGAAACCAACACGGAAGTGACTTAAACTGCAATTCATCGACTGGCCGCTAGAGGCTGGCTCCAAAAGGGAGCATAGACATGTTAAAATGCCCAACTTTACAGCAGAAAAAAATATGTTTACAGCATGGTACAAAAAGTGGTTTTGGTCTATATAGCTAATTTTGCCCTTCTTGACAACTGTGAGGGGGGGGAATTTTTTTCATCCATTTAAATTATATTAAGCCTTTAATTTCTGCATAATTAAGGGCGTGGCCACCTGAGTGACAGGTGGATTGCTGCTGACACTGCCGTCGAGCTAGGTGTGCGTGGTTTCAGCAACCAGCTCCCGCCTCTTTGCCCATTTTCGATTATCCGGGAGTGACGCGCGGTGACGCGCTGCCAAGATGGCGACCGCCGGCTCCGCCCACTTTAGGCTTCGAAACGCTCTTCAGAAACCTACGGGTGAAATCATGGACACTACGTCTGTGGTCACGAGTCCAAGCAGAAAGCCTCTCCACCCCCTCGGCAGGGCAGGAGTGAAGTCGCACGGACCAAATGCAGGCCGACGCGTCAGGAATGAGAGGCTGCAGAACTCAACAAAGTCTTTCCCCTGCAGCGGCTCGACGTTAAGCTCAAGTCAGCAGTTCATTGTTGTGTGAATGACCCGGGGGGATGGACACCCTGCCGCGCCGAACACATTCCACCGCATGTTTGCTCTGCCGAGGGTGCGGCTCGCTGCGCTGGGAGAAAACATACAACAGGTCCTTCTCAAATGAAGTCAGACAACCTGTGAAATCAACCCATCTCAAACTGTAGTTGAAATACAGTGAATCTGACCATTTGAACAAGTAGTTCGAAGCACTACAAATCATTAAATATAATCATCTATTTAGGAAAATGTTTTAATTATTTATTGTTAAATGTATTATTTGAATACATTTTGATTTACTATTATTTATTTAAAAACAGAACAGTCATTGTCTGCTAAGTTTAAATAGCATTAAAAATGAAAATATAAATGAAGAACACTTTATATATCATAATACACATGTATTATTCTATTTTTATTATAAATACATATACTGAATAATAAAAAGTAATATTATATATTTATTTACATTTTTACCATACCAACATAAAATATGAATTTAAATTTACAGAAATAAAAAAGCAAACAATTTGTCTTAATAGACCTAACAAAATACAATGTTAATTTATGCTGTATCAAAATATTTTGATGCAAAACAAGAATGCCCTATCTAAATTTTTTTTTTTTTTATTAAATTATTAAAATAAGGCAGCTAACCTGCACTGAATGTGTCTTAATATTAATGAAAAGACATAAGCAATGTATTGTTTTATCATTATTATTATTTCATTATATTATAAATTCATTATAAACATTTTAACGTATTATTATTTATATATACACTGTACAACAGAGAAGATCTTATCTATTCTAACACCAGGACAAATGAAATGTAAAAAGCATAAATGTGAAATCTAAACTAAGAATAATTAATATATATACACATTATAAATAGCCTAAATTACTTTATATTATAAATTAATAATATGTTATGATAGTATTGTTGGGGTTAATAGCAGTTTAATTACATAATTTTTTTTTTTATACCCTGAAAGTGAAAATCCTTCATAATACATACATAAATAAATAATTTTATCTAATAAGTAAATAAATAGCTGCGGCTAGTCAGGAGAAAAACACAGATTGCAATTTACGAGATTTATCACTTGTCGCTTTGTTACACCATGCCAGGATAGGACATGCAATATATTTAGCAAAATAATGAACTCTTCTAGATATCTTTCAAAGAGCTATAAACTTGTGTACACTGATCATGCAGCAGACACGGCACCAATGCTGCACATCCGGCAGGGTCAAAACCAGACAAAACTGTTGATGCTGGCTAGGTTTGAGCCGCTGTGTGTTCAGCTGATGACATGTGAGCTGTTTTTAGGACATTTGTGCCTGGACTGTCTCGCTGACGGCTGCAAGCCATGCAAGTGCCTTGTCAAGCGCAGACATCATCACTCCAGAGCGAGAA
>JADLZN010009933.1:0-74782 GCA_018155175.1 Sinocyclocheilus anophthalmus
AAGAGGGGATATCAGTGTTTGGATAACCAGTTCCTCAGATGAGGCTACTCAGAGTTGCAAAGAAAGAGAAAAAGATAAAAACGGGCGCGAGGCACAGAGGAAAAGATGAGGTCCAGCCTAATTCACGCATGATTTCTCCCAGGGTCAATTATTTCCATTTTCTCCTGTGGTGTGCTCAGTGTGTGCGCAAATGTGATCACATTCCTCGATTCACCAGGCCTCCTGAAAGAATAGAGGACTCATTTGGTGTGCGCAACCTGTTTTGTCTGTTTTCAACATCTGTTTTTTGACATTTTGTCTGTTTTACACATTTCAGACAAAAGAGAAATAGTAAAAGTTATTTCTAGATCCAAAACCTAAACATTTCAACAGGTGCACATGCAAAGCAGCCAGATATTCCTCAGCAGTCGTCTGGGAATAAATGGGTTTCAGCTCCTGCTGCAGGATGAATATATTTTCCAGTCATTTCTGGTGTAAATTCATCATAAATTCATCAAGTGTAAAATCATTCCAAAGTCTTAGGTGCTCTCATAGGAAAGAAAAGTAAAAAAAAAAAGTAATAAATAGTAGGAACTCTTATGTCTCAATTGTTCTTTTAGACAGCAGTGGGCTTAAATAGAGATCAAGTGAAGATTTAACTTCTCACAATCTATTGTTTCTCTGATTTTTCTTCCAGAAAAAATACCTCACTAATACTCCAGTGAGTTTCATAAGAGATCTAACAATGTCTCGAACTTGCCAAGATACCAATCAAAAGTCCAGTTTCAATAAACTAAAAAATATTCTCATCAAATTCTTACAAGGCTGAATAATATGAACTATGCTATTGAGTGCCAGTGGCATGATTAGAAATGTCACCCTTTCTCTGTTGTGTCTGTGTGCAGAACAGTAAGGTGCGTCGTTTCGCATTTGAGCTGAAGATGCAGGATAAAAGCACTTATCTTCTGGCTGCAGACGGCGAAGGAGAGATGGATGACTGGATTAACACCCTCAACAAGATCCTCCACAGCAGCTTTGAGCTCGCCATGCAGGAGAGGAGGAATGGAGAACTGCACGATGGTGTGTGTTTGGGCCAGTAAGAGTGTGTGCAGTTCACAGATGTGTATTGATGTCATGTATGTTCGCTGACATGCTTTGATACATTACTATATGATAATAAAAGATTGTTGACAGTTTGATTACGCAGACATGTAATTACAGAGTCAGCTGGTGTAGTCGTGTCTCATACATGTGTATGTGTTCTTTGAAGAGACCACCCACACTTTTAATGTCTTTTAATAGATAGATCCATATAGCCAACACTCCAGAACTGATGCACACATAGCCATACACAAACAGTAACACTTAACACCTCTTAAACCCTTCGAATTTCACACAGGAGAGGAGGTTGGGAGTCTTTATTTACATTTGATGAGTTTCAAAGGAGACAGCACATTCCTTTCTTCTCGCCTCGTATAAAACAATAAACACCTGTCGGCCAATCAGAGTGCAGAACCAAATATAACTAATCACTAGTGGAGCTTGCTAAGGCGAGCATGGCTGTTGCTATTAGTCATACTTAGGGTTTGGGATCTGAACAAACTTCTGACCCTAAGAATTAAACTTTGGCGCCTAACTCGTCTCACAATGTTTGTTCTACGGACATGAAAGATACCTCAAATCATGCTGAGGAGATGTGTGCTGTTACAATAGACTGCTTAATACAATAAAATGAACAAAGAATCCTTTCGATTTGCCTTTAGGGAGGACCCCAAATCATATCTAGGGGCTGGAATATCTTGGGAAAGAAAGCAACAACCCAGAACACCCTAGAAACTACATATTGAACATATTAACATGTTTAAAACCACTCAGAGCACCTAAGAAGCTACATAGCAATTCCCTAAATTAAAACATTGAAGAAAAATGTATGATATTGTGTGGTATTCCTGAAAGTTTTAATAAATGTATTATCATTATTATTATTATACATTATCATGTACAATAGTAATATATTTCAGAATTCAGACATTTCTTCAAGGTTAACCAAACTTTTATTTTGTAGTGAAGACCTGTCACAATCTCTAGCTGGAGTGCCCACGAGCTCCGCACCCTATCCTGTACCCTATACCACTCACCCCGGACTCCATTTCCCATAATACTTTGCCTGGACTCATCAGAACTCATTATCAGTTCACAGCTGTCTCCTATTAGGAGGACTATGAGAATTGCACACACATTGGTAATTGTTAGCCTGTAACATTTTTTTAGGCCCTGTCCACACAAACGCGGATATTTTTAAAACCGCAGCTTTTTATACGCGGTTAGGCCGTTCGTCCACACGCAAACGCAGCACCAGTTCACTGAAACCGAATATTTCTGATAACGCCTGCCAGGGTGAAGATTTTCAAAAACTCTGGTTGCAGTGTTATCGTGTAGTAGACAGCGAAACTGGAAATTTTGGCTTGTGACGTGGGAGCTTGCGCTGTTATCTGGAAACTTTTTTAGGCTTCTGATTGGCCAACATGGCTTTACGGTTGAGATTATATCGCCACCTGTTGGTTTGGCATGCTCTTGACAGTGCTTCATAGCATGCGTTTGCATTTTCATGTGGACGGAGATTTTTTTTTAAACGGAAGAAGGAAAAACTCAGAAGAAGGAAAAACTTTATAAAAATACCCGTGTACGTGTGGACATGGCCTTAGTTTCCGTGTTCCTGCCATTGTTTCCTAGTTGCTCTTGGACTGTTTTCCTGGTTTCTGAGTGTTTTGCTGCCTGTCCTGACCTTTGCATATTCTGTGGATTACTCTTTTTGCCTCTGGCTTAGATTATATTGTTTGCTGTTTTTTTGATCCCGCCTGTTTGACCTCTATTTTGAAAATAAAGCCTGCATTTGGATCCACCAACGTGTTGCCACGCCTGAAAGGTTACAAGACCTTTCAGTCTCTTTGTGTATCTGACGCTAGTTTTATCAAATGAAATGAAGAAATGCTCTTAAAGTGACTCTCAGGGCAGCTCTGGAGGTGAATTACCTTTGTTCATGTCCTCAAATAGTGAGATGGCTGACACTGAAAACACCACAAGCGTCACATGTGCTTGAGTGTTTAGTCAATGAAAGAATTTAAACAGCAGTATTTTTGTGCTAATCCATATCACAATTTAATTAATTGTACACCTACTTTTGATTTATTAATTCACAATTCTGTAACATTTACTGTTATACAGTAATTTTTTTTTATGACTGTATTCAGTCCCTGTTTTCCACATCATGGTGCACTACATATTTGTTGATCTTTATGTTCAATATGAAGATCCATTGCTGCAACAGCAGACTCTTATTCTGTCTCAGTCTCAGTGAGGGAACTGACCACTTTGTAATGCTCTTAGTCACTGAACTCTTATTTCACTAAAGATCCATTTTTAAGAGGGACATTAACTAGTACGCCTGCGTGGTTTCCACTCAGGGAGATAGGAGAGTTATGTTAACAATTGAATGCCATTTTATGGACAAGTAACTTGTTCCTGGCCATGTCCCTCTCTCTCTCTCTCTCTCTCTCTCTCTCTCTTTCTCCATGCTGGGGAAACGCTGCTTTCCTCACAAAAGAGCATTTCCTCCTCAATAGAAATTACCGGTAGAGATTAATAACGGCATTAGGCAGTAATGATGCTACGCTGAATGAAATATTTATTAAAGATCCCTCTGCTAGCAATTAGCATGGCATGTAATCGTTCAGCACATGAAATCAAGATGATTGCAGCGGTCCCTCAACTGCTTTTCCCGCCAACCCACGCCCACCGCCAACAACTACCATCCTTCAGCCGCCCTAATGCCATGACAAAAGATCTGGGACCTGGGGCTGCTGAATATCCTATCCTATCCTATCGTAATTACTGTAATTCCACCATGGTAAGAAAGTGATCTAAGTGTAATTATGCCTGAATTGAATGTCACCTCTTTGATTTGCTCAACGTGCATAGCATCTGCACCACACTGCTGTGGGAAACAAGGACTTACTTTACATTTCCAGGTGTGTTCTGAACTCTTTCATTTAGTCTGCACACTCTGCAGGGATGCACTGTGATAGACAGACTAGACATTTCTACCTTCTTTTATGTGGGACGTTTGTGACTGGGACTCCATTAGGGATGGGAATCTTAAGCAATTTCTGATTCCAGTTCCAATTTTCACTTTTCCAGCTCCTGGGTGACAAAATGTTTATTTTAAAATGTAATTTATTCCTGTGATATCAAAGCTGAATTCAGTTATAATATGCTGATTTGCTGCTCAAAAACATGTATTATTATTATAAATGTTTAAAACAGTTGTGCTGCTTAATAGTTGCGTGAATCACCTGTGACTCAATTTGAAAGCGATTTTTTTTGTAACATTAAATGTGTTTACTGTCACTTTTGGTTAATTTAATGCATCCTTGTTGAATAAACATATTTCTTAAAAATTATTTGCTAGTGTATGGTATTGTATATGCATTTAAAACTGTGCAGTCCTTCCTTTCTAGGAAAACAGATACAAAAAATGCAAATAGAAATTGATATCGAAAATATCGATGACTCATCATGCACTCATGGGCGTGTCCAAATTTTCGTCCAATCAAAAGCTCTCTATAATGAGCAGTGCTGGGAAAAGTTACTTTTAAAAGTAATACATTACAATACTGCATTACTCCATAAAAAAGCAAAATAATTGCATAACTTAGTTACTTTTCATGGAAAGTTATGTGTTACATTACTTTTGTAATGCAAAATGTTGTAATGTGTTACTTTTTCTGATCTGGCCTTCTTGCTTGTTTGTTTTTAACATAAAAAAGTTGCATTTTTGGCAAATGTAAAAAGTAATGCATTACTAGTTACTTGAAATAAGTAAACTGATTACTGTATGTAACTCGCGTTACTTGTAACAAATTTCCCCAACATTGATAATAAGTCCCTCCCCCTAAAACCACCGACTTGAGCAAGTGGATATATCAGTCATAACTACAGTATTTGAATACATATATACAATAATTAAGCAGTATAGAATTATATACAATGAGGATGTGAGTTTATGGACTTAAAAATCAGACGACCATGCAGCAGCTAGCGATTTTAAAGTACACAACAGTTTCACAAGGTACAGTATAAGATATGATGGTGTATAATGCAAAACAGGAAGTAATTTTATCCACAGACCTCATTTTTCTTCATATGAAAAGGCGAGAATACACTGAACAGCCCAGAATTTATTAAAATAACCAGTTTAAAGGAGTCATTCATTGGCAAATTGGAAAGCACGTATTGCGCCGCATGCATATGGCTTGTAACTATATAATTTCTTTTATTAATGTTTATTTATTATCTATGTATTATCATGCTCATTCTTTTTCTGTGAATAAGAACTGATTGTTGATTTCCAACACAAATCTTCATGAAGCCTTTACAAAGCAGGTGTCTGAGGACTTGTGTTGTCTTTTATGTGTTTATAGAGCTGACAAAAAGCATAAATAGCTGCTGAGGTGGAAGCCTGAGGGGAGCGGCTGGAGGGCGTGTAGGTCAGAAAATCAAATGGGTCCGTTTACGGCATAGATCATCACAGCTAGCTCATCAAGCGAGCCTGTGGAGCGTGCATAAGATTAACCAGCTCTGGAGCTGCTGTTTAGCCATGTTCATTCCACCCAATAACGGGAAGCAGAGGGCAAGACAAGAGAGCAGAAAAGTGGAGGACATCAGGAGATGACAAGTCAACAGACAGCTAATGCAATAGTACTTCACTCAGAAACCAACCAATAGTAAAGATGAGACGGATCAATTTGCAATATTCTGTTCACCATCCATGCAACAAAGCTCAGAGATGAAAGTAAAATATTAAGAGCCGCCATCTATGAAGTCTCCAATCAATAAACGACAGAGGCAGAAAAAGGGCCCCAAATTTCTCATTCTGTTGAGCACCCGCAGACCTTTGAACAGCGCTGGCTGATGACCGAGGACTGGCCCTGTCATATTTCACTTTCACCTGTTTGGTGTCATTTATCAAGGCAGGCTGATCAAGGTGGAGCTCAGCCTGTTTGCTGCACATGAGAATGGGAGAAGATAAAGAAGAGAGGGGAATAAAATAGCTTGTTTTGCACCCTTAGGTGTGATACGTCTGCCAAGAAAAATGACTTTGAGACTTGGAGTTGAAATTGTATCCTCAGTGTTTCGAATTGACATGAGCATTGGTTGTATGAACTGTCGGTACCACATTAAACTAGGTTATAAATCCCCCCCCCCAAAAAAGATATATATGACGGGTCTCGAATCTGATCACCTGCTGTCTCTTCTGTTCGTGTGTTGTTGTGTTGTGTGCGTGGCTTTGTTTTGACAGCTCGCCACGTGCTTGTTGTCAGCGTGGTTGTGTCTCTGCCCTCCTTGTTTCCCTGCTCATCAGCTCATCTTCTCTCACACTGGGTTCTTGTTTATCTCGTTATCTTCTCCTTATAGCTCCCTGTGTTTTGCTGTCTTTTGTGGTTCATACCATTGTTCTGACTGCCAGTGTCGAGATTGTTTATAGTCCTATCTTGTCTTGTTCAGGCTCCAGTGCTCGTAGCTGCAAGTTGTTTCCCTGCACCTCTCTGTGCGCTGAGGTACCCGTGGGCTCTTCCTGGCATCTGCCCTCTGGGTCTGTGCGGACTCTCCAGCTGATTATTCTGTTCAATAAACCCTCTGTTGTACCCGCATCTGAATCCAGCCTATTTCCTGATAGAACAGTCTGACCACGATGGATTCAGCGGTATCAGATCCGCTTCGTTCCACTCTCGTTCAACAGGAAGTTTTCCTGGACCAGCATCTACTCAACTCAACACCACAGCTCAGGAAGTGGACACTCTTAATGCCGAGTCGCTGAGCTCCTCACGCAGGTCGATGATCTTCAGCGGGAGGCTGTTAACCGGGGTCCCGTCCTCCGCGCTGGTATTCCTCTTGAGCCCGAACCTCATGCCAACAATCCGCAGGTTTACGATGGTTATCCGAATGCCTGCCAAGCCTTTCTCTCCCAATGTTCGCTGGTGTTTTCACTGCAGCCCCGACGTTATGCCACAGAGGAGGCTAAGGTGGCATACATTCTCACTCTCCTCTCGGGTCGCGCCCGCGAATGGGGAATTGCCGTATGGAACTCTCGGACTCCCTGTTGTGCGGCTTTTGAGGATTTTCACCAGGAAATGGCGAAGCTATTCGATCGATCAGCCCAGGGAGATGAAGCGGCGGCTCAGTTGTCTCGTCTGTCTCAGAGAAAGAGCTCTGTCACCGACTATGCTATTAAATTCCAGACTCTAGCTGCTGCTTGCGGCTGGCATGAGGGCGCACTACGCACTCGCTTCCTCGAGGGGCTGCATGTCATCACCAATGAATTAGCTGCTGTGGACCTTCCTCAGGAGCTGGATAATCTGATCAATCTCGCTCTCCATGTGGAGGGCCGTCTCAACCGCCGCTGTCAACGCCGTCAATCTACTCTGTGGTGCCACCTGGAGTTCTCTTCTCCCGATGTCGCGAGTTCTCAGTCAGCTGATGCTGAGCTCATGCAGCTGGGTCATCTCCGGCTGATGCCGCAGCAGAAACAGGAACATCTAACCCATGGATTATGTCTATACTGCGGCAAGGTTGGCCATTTCGTTCTTCAGTGTCCGTTAAAAGCCAAGGCCCACCAGTGAAACAGAGAGTCCTGGTGGGCACTTTTCCTTGTTCCAACTCTCCAGCTACGCACACTCAGCTGTCCTTTCGACTCTCCTTCCAGGGGAGCTTGCACATAGGTCACGCCCTTCTGGATTCGGGAGCTGAGGGAATTTCCTGGATTCAGCCTTTGCTCATAAATGGAACATCCCAACCATCCTCCTCACCGAGCCCATTACAGCGTGGTCGCTAGCGGGCAATCCCCTTACCACCATTACTCACGTCACACCTCATGTAAGCCTTTTCCTTTCTGGTAACCATTGTGAGGAGCTCGAACTGTTATTCATTGACTCCCCTAAGGCTCCATTAATTTTAGGACATCCGTTGTTGCTACAGCACAACCCGCATATTGACTGGGTCAATAATTCTATTTTAGCCTGGAGCCAGTCCTGTCATCTGTCATGTTTAGGTGCTGCCTTTCTTCCTGTCTCTGTGTCTTGTGTTTCGCAGGTGGATCCTCCGGACCTGACTGGCATCCTGGTGGAGTACTGCGATCTTCGTGCGGTTTTCAGTAAGTCCCGGGCCACCTCTCTACCTCCGCATCGTCCCTATGACTGTGCCATTGATCTTCTCCCGGGTTCTTCTCCGCCTAAGGGGCGTCTATATTCCCTGTCCGGTCCTGAAAGAGAGGCTATGGACAAGTATATACGTGAATCACTACAGACTGGGCTCATTCGCAATTCCTCATCTCCCACTGACGCGGGGTTTTTCTTCGTTCAGAAGAAAGACGGCTCCCAACGCCCTTGTATTGATTACATAGGTCTGAATGACATTACAGTAAAGAACAGATACCCCCTACCTTTATTGTCTTCTGCTTTTGAATTGTTGCAGGGAGCACAGGTCTTCACCAAATTAGACCTCCGTAATGCCTACCATCTGGTGCGCATTCGGGAGGGGGATGAGTGGAAGACTGCATTCAACACCCCCTCGGGACACTATGAGTATCTGGTTCTTCCATTTGGTCTTACCAATGCTCCAGCCATCTTCCAGGGTCTCGTCAATAGAGTTCTGGGTGACATGATTAATCAATTTGTCTTTGTGTATTTGGATGATATTCAAATTTTCTCCTCTTCTCTCCATTTACACACTCAGCACGTTAAACGGGTCCTCCAGCATCTTTTAGAGAACCAGTTGTTCGTCAAGGCGGAGAAGTGCAAATTCCACGCCGAGTCGGTTACGTTCCTTGGCCACATCATCTCTTCCAGGGGGATCAAACCAGACCCTGCTAAGAGAGAGGCTGTCGCTAAGTGGCCCGAACCAGACCCTGCTAAGAGAGAGGCTGTCGCTAAGTGGCCCGTCCCTAACTCCCGTAAAGCTCTGCAGCGTTTCCTGGGTTTCGCCAACTTTTATCTGCAGTTCATCAGGAATTTTGGTCAGATCGCTGCACCGCTCACAGCATCAACCTCCACCAAGGTGTCCTTCAGGTGGAACCAGGATGCTCAGGTAGCACTTGATACCTTAAAGTCCCGTTTTGTCTCTGCGTTCTGTTGGTTCCAGATCCACTCAGTTCATTGTCGAGGTTGACGCGTCAAATGTCGGGCTTGGTGCAGTTCTGTCTCAGCGTTCCATCCGCGAGGGTAAGGTACACCCGTGTGCATTCTTCTCTCGCCGTCTCAGCCCTGCAGAACGTAACTACGACATTGGCAATAGGGAACTGTTGGCGGTGAGATTGGCCTTGGGTGAGTGGCGTCACTGGTTGGAGGGGTCGGCACAGCCCTTCTTGGTCTGGACGGATCACAAGAATCTCGAGTATATCCGTTCGGCCAAGAGGCTGAGCTCGCGCTAGGCCCGCTGGGCGCTCTTCTTTGGTTCAACTTCCCCCTCTCGTACCGGCCGGGGTCCAAAAATGTCAAGCCTGATGCTCTCTCGCGTCTGTTCGAGGCCTCAGAGGGGGAGCTTACGGCCGAAGCCATCCTCCCTGAAGGGGTGGTGGTCAGGGCCCTCTCCTGGGGTATCGAGCGGCGAGTAGAGGAGGCCGGACGAGGGGTGCAAGTGCCGGGAGAGTGCCCATCAGGCAGGTTGTTCGTGCCGACTACGCTGCGCCCTGAAGTTCTTCATTGTGATGATGGCGCCGATGCTGATGGCTGCCTCCGTGGCATGCTCCACATTTGTTTTTGTTTTTGTTAGTTTGTCCTGTCTTTAATTATATCCCTGCAATCAGTTTCACCAAAGACAAATTGCTGGACATTCGGAAGTACACACCACCCGATATTTCACCGGTTTTCAACTATTCGGATGTTTTGCTGGACATTGTTGTCGGGGGAGCTGCGGCGCTGATTAAGCGCTTCAGGACGCACAGACGGGGGAAGCGAGCCGGCGCGCTCGTGAAGCTCAGACAGCGCGGTTTCAGGACGCCGTTGCCTAGCATCCATCTGGCAAACCTCCGCTCTCTACCCAACAAAACGGACGAATTTCGTCTGCTCTCCCGGACAAATAAGGATTTTTCAAAATCTGCTGCTCTGTGTTTCACTGAAACCTGACTGAATGAAGCCATTCCGGACAGCGCGTTACATCTGCCCGGCTTTCAGCTGTTTAGAGCAGACCACGATGCAGAATCAACGGGGAAATCGCGCGGCGACGGGACATGCTTTTATATCAATGAGAGATGGTGTACAGATGTAACTGTGTTAAAAAAGATCTGCTGTTCAGATCTAGAAGTGCTCTTAATTAACTGCAAGCCGTTCTATTCGCCACAGGAGTTTTGCTCATTCATTCTCGTCAATGCCTACATTCCTCCGCAAGCGCACGTGAGCACCGCTTTACAGAAACTCGCTGATCTGATCACAGAAACAGAACAACAACACCCGGACTCTGTTTTAATCATTCTCGGGACTTTAATAAAGCCAATCTCTCCCGGGAACTGCCAAAATACAGACAGCACATAACATGTCCCACCAGAGACACCAATATATTTATATCACTGTTACACAGCAATAAAGGATACATATCACTCTGTCCCACGGGCAGCTTTGGGACTCTCTGATCACTGTTTAGTTAATCTTATACCGACCTACAGGCAGGAACTGAAATCAGCTAAACCTGTAATAAGGACTGTAAAAAGATGGACTAATGAAGCAGAGCAGGATTTACAAGCTTGTTTTGACCTCACTGATTAGAGCGTCTTTGAAGCTGCTGCCACCGAACTGGACGAGCTCACAGAGACTCATAACTTCATATATTAGTTTCTGTGAAGATATGTGCATTCCAACCAGGACTCATCTAACTTACAACAACGACAAACCATGGTTCACTGCAAAACTCAGACAGCTACGTCAGGCCAAAGAAGATGCTCACAGAAAGGGGAATAATGTCTTGTATAAACAGGCTAAATACACACTGGAAAAGGAGATCAGAGTGGCAAAGAGGAATTATTCTGAAAAAATAAGGATTAAATTCTCTTCCAGTGACTCAGCATCAGTGTGGAAAGTCTAAAAGAGATCACCAACTACAAGACACCACCCCCCAGCACTGTGGAGAATCAACACCTGGCAGACGATCTGAACGAGTCCTACTGCAGGTTTGAAAAAACACCCCACACCGCCCTGAACACCTCTCCACACAACCATCCACACCTCCAACAACCCCCCTCTCCCCCACACCTGCATTTCAGATCAGCGAAGACGAGGTGCGCCAGGTATTCCGGAAGCAGAAAATTGCAAAAAAGCACCAGGCCAAATTGTGTTACACCAGCCTGTCTGAAATCCTGTGCTGACCAGCGGGCCCCCATCTTCACACTGATCTTCAACAGATCACTGGAGCTGTTCGAAGTCCCTTCATGCTTCAAACGCTACACCATCATCCCCGTCCCAAAGAAACCCAAAAATTACTGGACTTAATGACTACAGACCTGTGGCTCTAACTTCTGTGGTCATGAAGTCTTTTGAAAAATTGGTGCTGGCCCACCTGAAGGACATCAATGGACCCTTGCTGGATCCTCTTCAGTATGCCTACAGAGCAAACAGGTCTGTGGACGATGCAATCAACATGGGATTGCATTATGTTCTGCAACATCTGGACAGACCAGGGACTTCTGTGAGGATCCTGTTCGTGGACTTCAGCTCGGCCTTTAACACTATCATCCCAAAACCTCCTCCTGCTCAAACTATCTCAGCTCTCCGTGCCCACCTCCGTCTGTCAGTGGATCAACAGCTTCCTCACAGACAGACAGCAGCTAGTGAGGCTAGAAAAATACACATCCAGCACCCGTACGAACAGCACTGGAGCTCCTCAGGGCTGCATCCTCTCCCCACTGCTCTTCTCCCTCCACAGCAATGACTGCACCTCTACTGACCCCTCTGTCAAACTCCTGAAGTTAGCAGATGACACTACAGTCATCGGCCTCATCAAGGATGGAGACGACGTTTGCTTACAACAGGAGGTCCGACGCAGTGGCTGTCTATGGTGCAGTGTTATCAAAAACCTGGAGCCAAACACGCTCAAAACTGTGGAGATGACTGTGGATTTCAGGAGGAACCCCCCTGCTCTCCCCCACTCACCATCATGGAAAGCCCTTTGGCTGCAGTGGAGTCATTCAGGTTCTTGGGCACCACTATCTCTAAGGACCTGAAGTGGGACACGCACATAGATTCTATTGTTAAAAAGGCCCAGCAGAGGTTTTACTTCCTTCGCCAGCTGAGGAAGTTTACCCTGCCACAGGAGCTGCTGAAACAGTTCTACTCGGCCATCATTGAATCCGTCCTCTGCACTTCAATAACTGTCTGGTTCAGCTCAGCTACCAAATCTGACCTCAGAAGACTTCAGAGGGTAGTCCGGACTGCTGAGCGAATCACTGGTACAACCCTCCCTTCTCTCCAAGAACTGTACTTATCCAGAGTGAGCAAAAGGGCTGCCAGAATCACTCTGGACCCCTCACATCCAACACACTCCCTCTTTGAACTGTTGCCAGCTGGTCGACGCTACAGAGCACTGAGCACCAGAAAGACCAGACACAGGAACAGTTTCTTCCCTCAGGCCATCCATCTCATGAAAACTTGACAATACCATGGAACACACACTATTTATTCACTCATACAATTATTTATCTAACACGCATACTCAGTCTACACCTCAAATTTGAACATAATATACAGTACCTGTACAAAAAAAAAAAAACTGTCTATTGTAATATACCTGCACACACAATTGTCAATTATATATTTTTATTCCTTATTTACTTGTTCTATTTTTAATTATCTGTGTTTTTTGTTCTGTCACTGTCATTCTGTTACACTGTGGAAGCTTCTGTCATGAAAACAAATTCCTCGTATGTGTAAACATACCTGGCAATAAAGCTCATTCTGATTCTGATTCTGATTCAGTGGGGTCATACGTCCAGGCTGGTCTTCCATCCAGGTATCCGGGCTACATCGTTTGCCATCCGTCAGTGTTTCTGGTGGCCCACAATGGCTGCAGATGTCAGACAGTTCGTGTTGGCCTGCCCCACTTGCACCCAATGTAAGCCTGTGAATCGCACGCCTGATGATCTGCTCCGTCCTTTTCCCATTCCTTCCCGTCCATGGTCACACATCACCCTTGATTTTGTCTATGGGCTTCCCCCCTCAAAGGGTAACACTGTTATTCTCTCTGTGGTGGATCGCTCTTCCAAAGCGGTTCATTTCATTCCCTTGCCCAAATTGTCCTCCGCCCTGGAGACCGCCCAGCTGATGGTGGATCACGTCTTTCATCTCCATGGATTGCCAGTTGACGTGGTTTCAGATAGGGGTCCTCAGTTGGCCTACCGGTTTTGGAAAGAGTTTTGTAGACAGATCGGGGCCTCTGTGAGTCTGTCTTCTGGTTTCCATCCTCAGACCAATGAACAATGCGAGTGGGCTAACCAGGATCTCGAAAGAATGCTCCGCTGTCTGACATCCAATAATCCGAGTTCCAACAGCTCTCTTGGATGGAGTACACTCGGAACTCCCTTCCGGTGATGGCTTCAGGTATGTCCCCTTTTGAGTGTTATGTGGGTTATAAACCGCCTCTGTTTCCATCACAGGAACCCGATGCTGCAGTTCCATCTGCCCTGGCTTTCGTTCAGCACTGCCGTCGCACCTGGGAGATAGTCAGGGGGTTTTTGGTTTGAACCTCATGACGAACCAAAGCAGCAGCCGATCGTCACCGGTCCTCTCCCCTGACCTATATGTGTGGCCAACGGGAATGGCTTTCTACCAAGGATCTGCCTCTCCGGGCGCCTTCTCGAAAGCTGGTGCCCAGATTCATTGGGCCGTACCGCGTCACCAAGGTGGTTAATCCGGTGGCTGTCAGGCTCAATCTCCCTCCCACTCTTAGTCGGGTTCACCTTGTGTTTCATGTCTCTAAAGTTAAACCTGTGTTTTCTTCTCCCCTTAATCCTGCCGGCGAGCGTCCCACCCCCTCGTCTTGTGGATGGCTCCCCTACCTATACGGTTAGGAGACTACTCGATGAGCGGCGACGCGGCGATACTGGTATCGGTATCGGGCCCGATACTGGTCTCCTGTACTCGTACTCGTTAAAATGCCCCGATACCAAACGCCGATACCACACAGCAGGTGATAAGTGCCATATTCAAACAAAGAAACACAGAAAACAGAACAACAGACAGCAGAATGGTTATTAGAGATTAAAGATGTCTGAATTAAAGTGTCTACTAAGTATATGTATGCAATGAATATAAAACATTCAGTATTAATGCCTGCATAGCTGATTTGCGTGAGCTGATGAGCAAATCACGCCCCTGTGGATTGAGCGCGGCAGCGCAGATGCACGAGCTTGTCGAGTGAATATCCCTTTCTCACAGACATCACTGGAAAGTTTGTAGTTCGGTCGGATATGTCAAAAAGAAGTAAGTAAAACAATGCACAAGTTTCTTAATGGTAGGGAGGGGGAGAGAGAGAGAGAGCGTGCGCACTTTTGTGTGATCTTTATTGATGTTCACTCGTTTAGCACGCATCATTTGGATTAAAAACTAAATCGTAAATATAAAACAAAAAAAATTATAGGGGCATTCACTATAAACAACATTTATTTTCAACCTTAAGCATACACGACTTTCTGGCGAAAGTGAAACTAACAGCCTGTGTGAAATGTGCTAGGCTGTACTGTACTTGTCCCTCTCATTCTGCACCAATACAAACACGTGCACGCGTTGCGCGTTTTGCTTGCTTCATGAGTGTTTCTGCATTATATGAGTGGCTTTGGAAAATAAAACGCTACACGTTTCAGATGAAATAAACGAGACTTCTATTTATGAAAATGTCACAGTTAGGAGATTTATAGCGAGTGGTTCCCTGCATTTTTACAGCAAATCGCGTGATTACAGTATTAAGCCGCTGCAATGGAGCAGCTCTAAGGCTATTAAATTAAAGATGATGTAGGCTACTATAGAGAGAGAAAAAAAATTACAGTGAAAGTAACAAAAACTATGCCCATTAAAAAAATAAATTTTAATGGGCATAATTAAGTGTGAAAATAACAGAAGGATATACAGTCAAACCAAAAATTATTCAGAGACCAGGTATAATTTTTGATTAAATTTTGACACAGATTAACTCTGAGTTCTTGTTATATTTTATTACCATTTTCTAAACTATAGCGAACAAACTGTGATAATGTGAGAAATGTTGAAGGTGTCTGAATAAATTTTGATTTGACTGTATCTATTTGATAAATGAAGTTAACCAACTAAAAATACATACTCTTTTGGTTTCTGTACCCAATATTTAAAAAATTTACAGACGCAATGAAAATATTGGTATCGGTACTCTGTATCGGCAAGTACCAAAAATAAAAGTATCAGTATCGGGACGAGTACTGGAAAAAGTGGTATCGGTGCATCCCTAGTTTTCAGTATCTCGTGGACTGGAAGGGATATGGTCCAGAGGAGAGATGCTGGGTACCGTCTCGGGACATTTTGGATCGTTCGTTGATCGCAGACTTCCGTCGGCGACGAGTTAGGCCTCCTCCTGGGGCACCTGGTGGCGTTACTGGGAGGGGGGGTACTGTCGGGTCTCAGGTCTGATCACCTGTATCGCTGCTGTCTCTTCTGTTTGTGTGTTTTTGTGTTGTGTGCGTGGCTTTGTTTTGACAGCTCGCCACGTGCTCGTTGTCAGCGTGGTTGTGTCTCCACCCTCCTTGTTTCCCTGCTCATTAGCTCATCTCCTCTCACACCGGGTTCTTGTTTATCTCGTTATCTTCTCCTTATAGCTCCCCTTGTTTTGCTGTCTTTTGTCAGACTGTTGTGGATTGTTTATAGTGCCATCTTGTCTTGTTCAGGCTCCAGTGCTCGTAGCTGCAAGTTGTTTCCCTGCACCGCTCTGTGCACTCAGGTACCCGTGGGCTCTTCCCGGCATCTGCCCTCTGGGTATCTGTAGACTCTCCAGCTGATTATTCTGTTCAATAAAGCCTCTGTTGTAACCGTACTTGAATCCAGGACTATTTCTATATATATATTCTGTTATATATACAGTGGGTACGGAAAGGATTCAGACCCCCTTACATTTTTCACTCTTGGTTATATTGCAGCCATTTACTAAAATCATTTAAGTAATTTTTTTTCCTCATTAATGTACAAACAGCAACCCATATTGACAGAAAAACACAGAATGTTGACATTTTTGCAGATTTATTAAAAAAAAAAAAAAAACTGAAATATCACATGTTCCTAAGTATTCAGACCCTTTGCTGTGACACTCATATTTAACTCGGGGGCTGTCCATTTCTTCTGATCATCATTGAGATGGTTCTACACCTTCATTTGAGTCCAGCTGTGTTTGATTATACTGATTGGACTTGATTAGGAAAGCCACAAACCTGTCTATATAAGACCTTACAGCTAACAGTGCATGTCAGAGCAAATGAGAATCATTGAGGTCAAAGGAACTGCCTGAAGAGCTCAGAGTCAGAATTGTGGCAAGGCACAGATCTGTCCGTGGTTACAAAAAAATTTCTGCTGCACGTAAGGTTCCTAAGAGCACAGTGGCCTCCATAATACGTGAAATGGAAGACGTTTGGGCCGACCAGAACCCTTCCTAGAGCTGGCGGTCCGGCCAAACTGAGCTATCGGGGAAGAAGAACCTTGGTGAGAGAGGTAAAAAAGAACCCAAAAATCACTTTGGCTGAGCTCCAGAGATGCAGTCGGAAGATTGGAGAAAGTTGTAGAAAGTCAAATATCACTGCAGCCCTCCACCAGTCGGGGCTTATGGCAGAGTGGCCCGACGGAAGCATCTCCTCAGTGCAAGACACCATGAAAGCCCGCATGGAGTTTGCTAAAAAACACATGAAGGACTCCAAGATGGTGAGAAAGAAGATTCTCTGGTCTGATGAGGCCAAGATAGAACTTTTTGGCCGTAATTCTAAGCAGTATGTGTGGAGAAAACCAGGCACTGCTCATCACCTGTCCAATACAGTCCCAACAGTGAAGCATGGTGGTGGCAGCATCATGCTGTGGGGGTGTTTTTCAGCTGCAGGGACAGGACGACTGGTTGCAATGGTTGAAAGATGAATGCGGCCAAGTACAGTGATATCCTGGACGAAAACCTTCTTTAGAGTGCTCAGGACCTCAGACTGGGACGAAGGTTTACCTTCCAACAAGACAATGTGACCCTAAGCACACAGCTAAAATAACGAAGGAGTGGCTTCACAACAACTCTGTGACTGTTCTTGAATGGCCCAGCCAGAGCCCTGACTTAAACCCAATTGAGCATCTCTGGAGAGACCTAAAAATGGCTGTCCACCAACGTTTACCATCCAACCTGACAGAACTGGAGAGGATCTGCAAGGAGGAATGGCAGAGGATCCCCAAATCCAGGTGTGAAAAACTTGTTGCATCTTTCCCAAAAAGACTCATGGCTGTATTAGCTCAAAAGGGTGCTTATACTAAATACTGAACAAAGGGTCTGAATACTTAGGACCATAAGATATTTCAGTTTTTCTTTTTAAATAAATCTGCAAAAATGTCAAAAATTCAGTGTTTTTCTGTCAATATGGGGTGCTGTGTGTACATTGAGGGAAAAAATTAACTTAAATGATTTTAGCAAATGGCTGCAATATAACAAAGAGTGAAAAATTTAAGGGGGTCTGAATACTTTCCTACCCACTGTATATATATATCTCATAGATATATATATAGAGCCTCTTAATTGTAGGCATCAAACATCATTTATGCATTTATTTAATATTTACTTTTCAGGATTTATTTATTTACTTATGTACTAACCTACTTGCATATTTACTTACTGATTTACTTATTTAATTACTTGTTTGATCACTGGATGAAAATTTCAGCCAAACAGCAATTGTTGCAAAACGTTTAACACAAGAAGTACAATTTAAGTGAAAATACATTTTACTTTACCAACTTATTTACTTACCGATTTATTTATCTAGCTATTTATTACTAATTACTTTCATGTTTACTTACTAATACACAGGTTTCAACAAAACAGCACAATTGTTTGCAAAAGATTAACAAAAAGAAGAAATGAAATTGACATGAAAAATACACATTTATTGATTTATTTATTTATTTACTTGCTTATGTACTCACTGATTTACTTAATTATTTACTAATTTATTTGTTTACATATCTACTTACTAAACAGTGTCAACCAAACAGACTGTTAAAACAAGTAAATGTGGGAAGTAAAATTGGAGTGAAAATGTAGTTAAAACAAATCAAAACATGTTTTCTGTATTTTTTTATAAATTATGGTAAAAATATGTTTAGTAATTTTCATTTAAATGCACCAATATAAAATATATAAATAGTTGAATCACATTTTGTTCAATTTATGGCAACGGATAGGATCACAGAACTGAACTTACTGAACAATTGAACAAACTATTTTTTAATTTGAATTATTTTATTTTATTTTTAGTTTGACTCGAATAAATAAATCTAACTGCATTTTTACTGATTTTGAACGACTTGAAATGTCATTCTTCCATTCCGATTTCAGAGCTTGACAAATCTGCTATCATAAAAGATCACTTTATTCATCAGCCGTGTTATTCTGCATTAAATTTGACAGTCATTATCACTGCTTAATATTTCATAAGGATTCCTGTGAATTCTTTTCCCCGATTGTTTTTGGACTGCAGGCCCAGGCAGTCAGTCAGTCGGTCATCTTCGGGATGGAGTGGCGTCCTGTAAATCTGTATGAATTCAAGTGGCACAGTGAAGTTGAAAGTGCTCCGATATGGCGGAGTCAAGCAGAGAGCCAACCGAGCAAAGCAGCCTCGCTCAGCACCAGTGTTTAACTCTCCTACTTATTATGGGAATTCAAGGCCTCTCGCTCACAGGGAAATGTAGCACTCTCTTCCCCCAGCCACCTCTTTCATGCTGGGTGCTATGAAATCCTATAGAAGTGCTTTTATCCCCTGAAGATACAGTACAAATCATCATTGGTTTTATCTCAGCTGGGGATGTCGATTTTCTAAATGAGCTTACTCTTTCCAGCTGCCCGTCAAGCCCATTTTCCCTAATGCTTACCCATCACCCCCTGCTTCTGCTCTGCCGAACGCCTCCCCTCTCTCCCCACCTTTTTTTAACGGTGGGGATCGGCCCTTTCTTTGCAGTCTTTGTTCGCTCTGGGGAGAAGGAGCAAACAGCAGGATTGATCCTACATTGCGTCTTGGTATTGTTCCAGAGGCTCGCTGTCAATAGGCTGCGGCTGGGGAATGCATTGACTGGGGAAGCTGAAGGGGGCGAGAGTGAAATCGGGTGAGATTTTGTGCTTCAGTGTGTGTCGCTGTGGCTGGCTTTTTGTGTGCAGCGGAATGTCGCTAATCTGCCCGCCATCGACATGCAAATGAGCGGAGCGGCCCTGCGTCAGAGGATTCAGAGCCTGGGAAACGGCTCCACCAATCCCTGCATCAGCCTGGCCACAAGCACACAACTTCAACACCTCAAAACCACCAAAACACACACGCACAAAACTAGATTTGTACATGTTCTGAAGACGTGTGTGAGTGGTGGCGTCATGATAGCAGGGTGTTGTCATGCGGTTGTCCTGAGGCGTTTCTAGGGTGTTCTTTTTTTCTGCAGGACAAAAATTGTGCGTGTGATCATTTAGAAAAGTACTAGCACATCTCCGCAATGCATCAATGGCTTGTGGTGTGACCGAGGATTTATGTCCCAAAATTAATATGCGAAATGGGAGTTGTTTCCAGATTCACAGTGTAATTCAGCTGATTCATTATACACAACACACATACTGGGTAACGACCAATATGTCTAATATTTAACTGTTTTTACACGTGGTTTTATCAATCCCTTTCGTATTGAATTATTTCATTTTATTTATTTATTTATTTTAAATGGCTGCCAGACAATTTGTGTTCACAATTAGTTAAATACTGTATATCAGTCATGGCGGCATGTTCTTTTATTTATTACATTACGATTATTATATTATTCCTTAATTAAATATACAAGGTATACATGTAAACAATAAGCGTTAATATTTTGTAATATTCCACTGTTAATTGAGTATTTAAGAAAAGTAATATAACCAAATTAGCAATTTTTTTGCAACTATATTATTGTATTTATTCTACTTCTTTTTTATTATAAGTGTAATACCATATATTCACTATACGAATAGTTAAATGTTGTAGTAGAATACTTATAATAATATAATTCAAGGTCCAATAGGTTAACGTTCATTCCCCATCAGGCTGCTTCAAGATTCTTTTTTTTTTCCGGCAGCAATATCATATACCAGCAAGATTATTTATTTTTTAGTTGTATTAATCAGGATAAGTGTAATAATTAAAATACTACTACACTAATCATCTTTTTTTCAAGAAGATTCACACTTTAAATGGTAGCACTATGATTTAAAACCAAATAATGAATACAATTAATAACATTTATTTATTATACAACAATGATTATAACAAATGAAATGTAATATTAATCACAATAAAACATTCTTCCACTTTGCAGAATATTTTGTTAGCATATGCAAAATAATTGTATCCATTTTATCAATTTTATATACTTAAGGATTGGAACAAAAGCACAGATGTCCAACTTACTTTTTTTTTTTTTTAAATAAAGAGATAAAAGCTGAGACATTCGGCAGCCATATCATTGACTAGTTTGACGGATCTTTGCACTGGAGGAATGAACCAGTCAAGAGCCGATACTGGCAGAAAGCACTGATGCCACTGGCCCCGAATATAGTGTACTGATTGATGTAACTAAGTGGGCAAAGGAACAAAAGCTTTGGCCTGGCGCCTGAGACACAGTATGGTGTACTCATTGTTAAATGAATGTCCTTTCACTTTTGTTTCAGAGTGGATTTTGTGTGTGTGTGTCTTTGAACTGATGCAGTGTGAGTGAATCCTTTCACACTGTCATGGAAGGTTCCTGTATCCGTAAATAACAGCTACAGAACGCTCTTATTTATGGAGTGGAGCTGCATTTGCATTGAAATGGCTGCACATATTTTTTTATGTCTTCATAATTCTGTCGTCTCACTTGTCCAGTTGAGGCACATTCACTGAAGCGCCTTTGATGAATTGCAGCTCTTTGTTGATATATCTCAGCTTCTCTGATTCCAGCGCTTTGAGAAGAAAGACTCTTTTAGGGTTCCTTCTGAACTAAGTTGAATCACAACCAGTTTTACAAAGGCCGTTTAATTTCAGGCCAAAAAAAAAAAAAAAAAAAAAATGCAGTTAGGATACTTCTGTGGGTTTTTTTGTTATGGCCAGTTTCTGACATGCCACTCCCTTGAGATTACAAACATCATTAGTTTCTTAGCATTACATTACAGGAGCTATACAGTTAGGCTGCTCTTACAAGCCTATCGTATATCTTACATGTATATAGCATAGGTAAAACTATAATGTATATACTAATAAAATACTTACAAATCATTTGCAAACTATTAGTTTATAGTTATTACTATTATTTAATAACTGTAGGTTATACCGTAATCGACTCTATACAATTGATTTTTTTTTCATTCTTTGTCAGATCAATAACTAAAGGTTTCTGGGGGGATGGGTAGGTTTAGCTGGGGTTAGGTGCTAGGTTCACCCAACAAACAAAATATGCATATACTAAAAAAAAAATAGCATGGCGTGTGGTGGTATCCTAAGTTTTTGTAAACATTTTAAAGGATCAAACGAAAATTGAATTCAATAATATCAATAACGGTTGTTTAAGCACTTGAAAATTAATGACATTTTCCCAATTTATGTGACTCTATCTAAAGTTAGAACTTTTCACTCCTTATTGCCAATTAACAATTCCTTTCATTATGAGCTAATTAAACAACAACAATTGTGTTAAATACAGTGATAATGATTGAAGAACTCACTATATCTTAGATTACTATATATATATATATATTATGCTGGAATAGACTGTCTACACTGCTGCTGCCTGTGGCAGAAAAGTACCGGACTTTGCGATCGCCAATACATCCACAACATGCGGCGTAAGCATTAAAGAATACTTGCTGCTGACCTAAAGGCTTAATCTCATCAGCTCGTGAGACCAATAAGCCTGCAAACCCCCCGACAGATTCGATCAGTGTTGAACATCCGTCGAGAGCGATTTGAAAGTGCACGGAGCAGTCTGCTCTTTTTAGCTCTCGTGGTACTGTAATACACAGATCAGCCTGCAACGGGTCTGGTGTGGTCCTCTAACACACCTATTATTTTACACCGGTTACACTCAGATGTGTGTTGCGCAGCAACGTGAGGACTGTAGTTTTAGTCATCCCGCCCCCTTAATGTACCGCTACATTTCGGCACTGGGCGTTTGTTTTAAAAATTGAAAATGATCCTCGTCCTACTGGTTTCCACCGCCGTTTCACCCGCTTTCCACTATCTCCAACAAACCACAAGCGACAGAACCAGGGCAGTCTGTCCTTAATTTCCAATGAGAGTCCGCGGGATGCGCGGTGATTCCGATCATATTCATGTCCGTCATACTAGGCGTTACATACGCGGAACGCTCATGTTATGTGACGCATATCAGTGTAAACTGTAGCATCATGCTACATAAGAGAATAAATAAGATTTATATTCTGCTTTTGCTCAAAACTCACCTTAAACCACCATCGAGTGTTTGTAATATTTCCGATTGCCGTCTAATGTGTGTTTGGCCATGTAATGTTGCTGAAATTAAATATGTTATTACCTCTGAGTCAGAGCAGCGATCATGGAAGAGAAAACACAGGCAGACAGCGCTAGAAACAGTAAATGCTCATCAGATTGTGTAAATCAGTGGGAAATGAATAGAAATCATGATTCTGTCTTAGCTATGCGTTTTAAAACGAACACTACCTAGTGTAAATGTAGCCTAACAGATGAGTAAACTGAAGACTCAGAGATTGATCTTTGAGTTGTAATAAACATCCAACAAGCTGAACTAATCCAAGTTTTTTTTTTAGATATGTCATCTTGTTCAAAAGTGATTTCATAAATTGGTAAGAAAAAAGTATCGTTCAGAACTGTATCGTGAAGTCATGTATCAGTATCGGTATCTGTAGCGATATGAAAATTTATGAACTATACCCAAACCCTATCTGCACCATATCACATGAATAACGCCCATATCACATGATCACGCCCGTAGCAGACATACAGGTGGAGCTGGGAATTGGAGGTGTTTTCTGAAAGCGTAAGCTGGCAACTGCTACAGCAAACCTAGCCAATATATTTGAATGTTGACAGCAGCGAGTCATTGGCTTCACATTTCAGTAGATAAAAATTAGCTGTGACATGTGATATAGCATTGTGTCCTCTGAGTTAGATCTAAGTGGGACTGAGGGCACATCTAAGTTTTCATGCCATAACTATTGTGTGTGGTGTGTTTTATAATAGAAATTATATATAAGAAAAAAAACAGCTTTTACCATTCTATTGCTGTTGATTCCAAGACTGTCACAAACAATTTATTTCTCAATCATAATCATAATGCCTACTGTACCATATGGAACAGCATTAATTTCAAGATAAAAGTTGTGTGATTTGATAAATAAATAAATACATCAATGGGTTTGATTATCTCAATTGTGTAGGATTTGCACTATTGCCAAAGTGTGTGTTATATATTGCATATGGGCTCTAAATAATAATAATAATAATAATAATAATATTAATAACTTTAAAATTAAATAATACATAATAAATAGTAATAATCATAGACATCTAAAATAAACCAAAATATAATATAAAATATAAATTTCACTGTAACAAAGAAATTGTTTATTTCAAAACATATTAATAAATAATATAATTAATAAATTTCTTTTACATTCACTTGAAAATACTATATTCATATTTGTCTTAATTTTCAAACTTTAAATCATGAAACTTTATTTATTTATTTGCTTTGTTTGTTTGTTTGTTTGCATGTTAAAGTAACCCAAACTGCAGATGCAGAGATTAAGTTTTTGTGGAGCAGCATTTACTGCGAACTGAGCTGCTCTGAGACACTATACAAAAAAAAAAAACTAAAACTAATAAAAATGACTTTAATTCTGAAACACACAGTGCATATATTTGTTTAATTAAATCACAGTCTTTGCGATTTGATAATCACATTAATCCGTATTGTGATTTCAGTTTTATTTCAGTTAACTGGGCAGCCCTTCAGCTGGGCCAAAAGTGAGAGTCTAACTATCTGCAGTTTATGCAGGTACTGTAACTGTGTTCTCAGAGTATGTTACTTTGATTGCCTGACATAGTACGATTGCTTTATATAAAATGGTAAGTTACATGATGTACAGTGACAGAGAGCTTGCTCTGCCTCTTATTTCAGAATCATAAATCACTTCTCACTTTATTTCCCAAACACAGCTGTAGTTGTGAATGTACACACATACTGTAAAACCCTCAGTCCAGGTAAAGAGCCTGCCTTTAAAAATATATGACTTAGAGAAGCTTCTCCACAAATTAAAAAGTATTTAATGTCTATCCTTAATGTACAGGTCTGGCTGGGATAGGGCCATTTCAGCTAATGCGCAGCCCAGGTGTCTTAAAAGTGGCTCTCTACGTGGCGTGTGTTGGGCTCAGAGCAGTGGAAACTTCAGATCAACTCTCGTATTGCATTAACGCAATTAGTCCCCGCTGGCCTAAATAATAAACCCAGAATTCTACCTCCATCTTGTTCAATATTTCATATTTAATTCAGGTGCTCAGAGTGCCACTACACCGCTACAGATCTCTGCTCGCAAAAGCAGGTATTTTTTTTTTTCCACAGGAGCCTTTTAGAAGTCATTAAGTAAAAGCCACCCCAATCTCACGTCCCATTTGTGTGATTTAATAATGAGCTATACCTGCCTACTTGCAAATGTTTCTTTTGCATATCAAAGTGCAGTTCGTTCTGTTGAGGTCCACTCAGCAATGTTTCTCCCAGTGCTTTTTTAACCTTTCTAAACCCCCTGAACTAGACTGTTTTTCTCATGTGTTTCCCATGCTTTGAGAAAACTAAAACAAGTTAAATATTATATGATGTAATTAGCAGACGAAGATGCCCTGTAAAATTGGATGCAGTGACAGCGCAGCAAACTTGCTCAGTAAGAACTAGCTCACAGTTAATGGCCCTTAAAGAAAAAGATGGCCTTTCAATTAACATAGTCTAGAAATGACTAGTGGTTGCTTTTCACTTTCAGTAAAAAGTGTCTTTCAGATATGTCTATCGTTAAATTGACTATAATACATGCACTATTGTATTGACTATATATTGACTATAATACAAACACTGTATGTAATTAAAACAAAAAAAGAAATCAATACTTTTATTTGACAAGGTTGCATTACATTGTACAAAACTGACAGTAAATATATTTTAACAGTACAACATATTTGTATTTAAAATAAATGCTGTTCCTGACAATACAGACAAATGGTTTCCTCCACAAAAATATATTTAAATTAAATTAATATATAGTAACAGAACACTATTTTCAAAATGGAAAAAAGCTTTAAAATTCAGTTTGCCAATAAATAAATTATATGTTAAAATATCTTGTAATAATAAAATCTGAAAAGGTATTGCAATATTATTTTAAACTGTAATACTATTTCACAATAACGGTTACTGTATAGGCCCTTGGGCTGAATTTATAATATGTATATATATAATTATTGTTTGTATTATTAGTTAGTTACGATTTTTATTTATATTTTCTGTTTTAGAACATAATGCACAAACCAAACGATCAGGTATTGTCTGATACTAAATGGATAGTCTCAATAAAAAGAAATAATAAACGATAGAACCATCAGTGCAAAAAAATCAACTTCAACAACGTAGTCTTACCTTTGAGCAAAACATTATAAAATTGGAGACTGTCTGACTCTAAATTCTGATTGGATGAACCACGTACAAAGTTATTGTAAAATTGACTTTTTCCACATTTCCGGGTGTCAGGGAACAACGAGGCTGGATTCAGGTGCGGGTTCAATAGGTGCTTTATTGTGCAGAGATTATCACCGCGGGCAGTAAGCGCCTTCGTGGACAGTTCGTGTGGTCGTGGAAACCCCAGCCACACCGATGGGGGGGAGAGCAGTGGCTGGAACAAGCCGCAACAGCGGCAGAGGAGACGGAGCCGGAGGGGCAGCCCGCTAATCCGAGCGAGAGGCTGAGAAGCCCAACCACGAGACCGCGGAGTCCCGGGGTATGCGGATGCCGGAGGTAGCCCACGGTTCCTGAACGCACAGAGAGGTGCGGGACACATAAACTGACTGCTACGAGCACTGGAGCCTGGACGAGACAAGACAGGACTGGTGAGCGATCATACACGGACAGTCAGAGCAAGGGAATAATCACAAAAATCTGACACAAGACAGAGAAACACGAGGAGCTATAAGGAGAAGCTAATGAGATGACCAGAACCAGGTGTGAAACAACGAGGGCGGGACAATGATCATGCTGACATGCTCACGTGGCGAGCTGTCAAAACAAGTCATGCACAACACCCAAACACAGAGACAACAAGAGACAGGTGATCAGACCCGAGACCCGACAGTACCCCCCCTCCCAGGAGCGCCACCAGGCGCCCCAGGAGGAGGCCCACCTTGTCGCCGACGGAAGTCCTCGATCAACGAACGGTCCAAAATGTCCCGGGACGGCACCCAGCATCTCTCCTCTGGACCATAACCCTCCCCAGTCCACGAGATACCTGAAACCCTCTGTCCAACGGCGTCGCTCGTCCGAGTAATTTCCTAACCGTAGAGGTAAGGTGGAGGCCATCCACAAGACGAGTGTGTGGGGGGGGGGAAGATCGCCGGCAGGATTAAGGGGAGAGGAAAACACAGGTTTGACCCTAGAGACATGAAACACAGGGTGAACCCGACCAAGAGCAGGAGGGAGCTTGAGCCTGATCGCCACTGGATTAACCACCTTGGTGACGCGGTATGGCCCAATGAATCTGGGCGCCAGCTTACGAGAGGGCACCCGGAGAGGCAGATCCTTGGTAGAAAGCCATACCCGTTGACCGCACACATAGGTTGGAGGAGAGGACCGGCGACGATCGGCTGCTGCCTTGGTTCGTCCTGAGGTTCGGACCAAAACCCTCCTGACTTTCTCCCAGGTGCGGCGGCAGCGCTGAACGAAAGCCAGGGCGGACGGGACCGCAGCATCGGGTTCCTGTGATGGGAACAGAGGTGGTTTGTATCCCACAGAGCACTCAAAAGGTGACATACCTGAAGCCGCCACTGGAAGGGAGTTACACGCGTATTCTATCCAGGAGAGCTGTTGGCACCAGGAACTCGGATTGTGTGATGTCAGACAGCGGAGCATTCTTCCAAGATCCTGGTTGGCCCGCTCGCATTGCCCATTGGTCTGTGGATGAAAACCGGAAGACAGACTCGCAGAGGCCCCGATCTGTCTACAAAATTCTTTCCAAAACCGGGAGGTGAACTGAGGACCCCTATCTGAAACCACATCAACCGGCAAACCATGGAGATGGAAGACGTGATCCACCATCAGCTGGGCGGTCTCCAGGGCGGAGGACAATTTGGGCAAGGGAATGAAATGAACCGCTTTGGAAATGCAATCCACCACAGAGAGAATAACAGTGTTACCCTTTGAGGGGGGAAGCCCATAGACAAAATCAAGGGTGATGTGTGACCATGGACGGGAAGGGACAGGAAGAGGATGAAGCAGACCATCAGGAGGGCGATTCACTGGCTTACATAGGGCGCATGTGGGGCAGGCCAACACAAACTGTCTGACATCTGCGGTCAGTGTGGGCCACCAGAAGCATTGACGGATGGCAAACAACGTTCTCCGAATCCCAGGATGGCAAACCAGCCTGGACGTGTGACCACACTGAAGGACCTCAGGGCGCAACGCAGCCGGCACCGGCAACCTACCCCCCGGGCACCTCCCTGGCACTTGCACCCCTCAACCGGCCTCCTCTACTCGCCGCTCGATACCCCAAGAAAGAGCCCCAACCACCACCCCTTCAGGAAGAATGGCTTCGGCCGTAAGCTCCCCCTCCGGAGCCCAGAACAGGCACGAGAGAGCGTCGGGCTTGACGTTTTTGGACCCTGGCCGGTACGAGAGGGTAAAGTTGAACCGGCCAAAGAAAAGTGCCCAGCGAGCTCAGCGAGCTCAGCCTCTTGGCCGAACGGATATAATCGAGATTCTTGTGATCCGTCCAGACCAAGAAGGGCCACGCTGCTCCCTCCAACCAGTGACGCCACTCCCCCAAGGCCAATCTTACCGCCAACAGTTCTCTATTGCCAATGTCATAGTTACGTTCTGCAGGGCTGAGACGGCGAGAGAAGAACGCACACGGGTGCACCTTCCCGTCGTGGAGGGATCGCTGCGACAGAACTGTGCCAACCCCGACGTCCGAGGCGTCAACCTCGACAGTGAACTGGGACTCAGGATCTGGAACCAACAGAAAAGGTGCAGAGACAAAACGGGACTTTAATTTGTCAAAGGCTACCTGAGCATCCTGGTTCCATTTGAAGGACACCTTGGTGGAGGTTAATGCCGTTAGCGGAGCAGCGATCTGACCGAAATTCCTGATGTATCGCCGATATAAGTTGGCAAAACCCAGGAACCGCTGCAGGGCCTTACGGGAGTCGGGGACTGGCCACTTGGCGACAGCCTCTATCTTAGCTGGGTCTGGTTTAATCCCCCTGGTAGAGATGATATGGCCAAGGAACGTAACCGACTCGGCGTGGAATTCGCACTTCTCCGCCTTGACGAACAACTGGTTCTCTAATAGGCGCTGGAGGACCCGTCTAACGTGCTGACTGTGTAAGTGGAAAGTTAGAATATCATCCAAATACACAAAGACGAACTGATTAATCATGTCACCTAGAACGCTATTGACGAGACCCTGGAAAATGGCCGGAGCATTGGTCAGACCAAACGGAAGAACCAGATACTCGTAGTGTCCCGAGGGGGTGTTGAATGCCGTCTTCCACTCATCCCCCTCCCGCATGCGCACCAGATGGTAGGCGTTGCGAAGGTCTAACTTGGTGAAGACCTGAGCTCCCTGCAATAATTCAAAAGCAGAAGACATTAGAGGTAGGGGTACCTGTTCTTTACCGTAATGTCAGTTCAAACCTCTTTAACGATACAGGGCGTAGGGAGCCGTCTTCTTCGGAACGAAGAAAAACCCCGCCCCAGCGGGAGAGGAGGAATGGCGAATGAGCCCCGCCTGTAGTGAATCACGGATATACCTGTCCATGGCCTCTCTTTCAGGACCAGAAAGGGAATATAGACGACCCTTAGGCGGAGAAGTGCCCGGGAGAAGGTCAATGGCACAGTCGTAGGGGCGATGCGGAGGTAGAGAGGTGGCCCGGGACCTACTGAAAACCGCACGAAGATCGCAGTACTCCGCCGGGACGCCGGTCAAGTCAGCCGGATCCACCTGTGGAACACGAGACACAGAGACAGCAGGAAAAGCAGCACCCAAACATGACACATGACAAGACTGACTCCAGGTTAAAATAGAGTTGTTGACCCAATTGATCTGTGGGTTGTGTTTCCGTAACCAAGGATGTCCTAAAATTAATGGGGCCTTAGGGGAGTCAATAATTAATAGTTCGATCTGCTCACAGTGGTTACCATAGAGGGAAAGGCTTACACAAGGGGTGATGTGAGTGATGGTAGTGAGGGGATTGCCCAATAATGACCATGCTGTAATGGGCTTAACCAGGGGAATGGTCGGAATGTTCCGCTTGTGAGCCAAGGCAGAATCCAGGAAATTCTCCTCAGCCCCTGAATCCAGAAGGGCGTGGCCAGTGTGCGAAACTCCCTGGAAGGAGAGTCGAAAAGGCAGCTGAGTGTGCGTTGCTGGAGAGCTTGAAAAGGGAAAGGCGCCCACCAGGACTCTCCTCTTCACTGGTGGGCCCTGACTTTTAACAGCCACTGGAGGACAAAGTGGCTGGCCTTGCCGCAGTACAGGCATAGTCCCTGAGCTAAACGCTCCTGTCTCTGCTGCGGCGTAAGCCGGAGACGACCCAGTTGCATGGGCTCCACATCGGCCGCCGGTGAACTCACCGCATCGACTGATGCGGACTCCAGGTGGCGCCACGGAGTAGTGGATTGCCGGCGTTGCCGGCGGCGGTTGAGGCGACCCTCCACGCGGAGCGCGAGATTAATCAAACTGTCCAGCTCTCGAGGAAGGTCCACCGCCGCTAATTTGTCAGCGATTACCATATCCAGTCCCTCGAGAAATCGCGCGCATAGTGCGCCCTCATTCCAGCTGCAAGCCGCCGCTAGAGTCTGAAACTGTTTGGCATAGTTGGTGACTGAGCATCTCCTCTGAGACAACCGAGACAGCTGAGCTGCCGCCTCATCAACCTGAGCTGACCGGCCGAACAGCTTCGCCATCTCCTGGCAAAAATCCGCGAAAGTAGCACAGCAGGGAGCCCGCAATCTCCATATGGCAATTCCCCATTTGCGGGCGCGACCCGAGAGGAGAGTGAGTATGTATGCCACCTTAGCCTCCTCTGTGGCATAACGTCGAGGCTGCATTGAGAACACCAGCGAGCACTGGGAGAAAGGCTTGACAGGCATTCGGATCGCCATCGTACACCGGGGGATTGTTGGCATGAGGCTCGGGGTCCAACGGAAAACCAGCGCGGAAGGCGGGACCCCGGTTAGCCGCCTCCCGCTGAAGATCATCGACGCGCGTGAGAAGCTCCGCGACTCGGGCATTTAGTGCGCCCACCTCTTGCGCTGTGGTGTTGAGCTGGGTGGCGTGCTGCCCCAGCAAAACTCCCTGTTGCACGAGAGCAGACCGAAGCGGATCCGATCCCGCTGAATCCATCTTGGTCAGTTTGTTCTGTCAGGGAACAACGAGGCTGGATTCAGGTGCGGGTTCAAAAGGTGCTTTATTGTGCTGAGATATCACCGCGGGCAGTAAGCGCCTTCGCGGACAGTTCGTGTGGTCGTGGAAACCCCAACCACACCGATGGGGGGGAGAGCAGTGGCTGGAACAAGCCGCAACAGCGGCAGAGGAGACGGAGCCGGAGGGGCAGCCCGCTAATCCGAGCGAGAGGCTGAGAAGCCCAACCACGAGACCGCGGAGTCCCGGGGTATGCGGATGCCGGAGGTAGCCCACGGTTCCTGAACGCACAGAGAGGTGCGGGACACATAGACTGCTACGAGCACTGGAGCCTGGGCGAGACAAGACAGAACTGGTGAGCGATAATACAGGGACAGTCAGAGCACGGGAATAATCACAACAAACTGACAACGTACAGAGAAACACGAGGAGCTATAAGGGTAAGCTAATGAGATGACCAGAACCAGGTGTGAAACAAGGAGGGCGGGGACAACGATCATGCTGACATGCTCACGTGGCGAGCTGTCAAAACAAGTCATGCACAACACCCAAACACAGAGACAACAAGAGACAGGTGATCAGACCCGAGACCCGACACCGGGTTTCTCAGCAGCGGAAGTCATCATAAACGTCTATAGCGATGAATGGGAGACTACATCAAATATATTTTATGCATTCCCATTTGCTCAAATAGCAAGAAAAACGCCACAATAATGTTTTCACAACTTTCAAAAAGAGGAAAAAATGGAGAGATTGATAACAGCAGTCAGAAGAGAGAAAGATGTCAAATTTACCATCACTGTATTAGAAACACCCTCACAATAACATTAACTAATCTGACGCAAAGGTAATATAATACAAAGTAAAGTGTTATAAATATTGTACATACATTTACACACTTTCACATCTGAAAACACACACCGGCGATTGCAAATATGTTTTATTATTTTGTTTTTTGGCACCAGTAAACCTGAACTCTGCTTGAAAACGCTTAATAACACAGCCATGCAAATATACCACAATATACACATCTCTACCAGTTTATATATCACATTTCAACCATTAATCAGTAATATATAGCAACCCACCACCCAGACTACATTCCCTATAGTCGGTGAGGATTGCATTCATCGGTGAGATGTACGAGTGGTCATTTATTGAGTGCGTATGGCTTCTGTACACCACTTGCATTTTGTGCTGGGGTCACATTAAAAGGGAAGGTGATAGCAGAGCAGCGGGCGGCCATATATCATAGTAATTAAAGGCTGGCCTAATGATGCAGGCTTCCTCCAGCATGATTCCTGTCTGATCACAGGGCTGCTTCATTAGGAGCACTCAGCCTAACGAGGTGTAGCTGTAATAAAGTAATTCTCCGCCTGCCGCGGTGATAAAGAGCTCCTCTGGCTGAGGGAGGGATGAAAATATAATTATAATTGGAAATGCTTGACTAAAGTTATTGCAGGGCTGCTGAAGGGTGCAATGTTTTTGTGTTTGGATCCATTCCTCTCTTCCCATATTCTCCTCTCTCTCTCTTCATTGCATTGCCAAAATCTCTCAAATGAATATGTCAGGGGGGATGAGAGGGCTGGGGGGTAATTAAGCTGATTGTAAATGCAGTATTGTGACTGAAAAAGCGGCCCAGGCTACAGAACAGACTGCTTTTTATGAGCCGCTCATCTCATTCCACATGTTAGCGCTTTTGTCTGCTGTTTGAAATAGATTTGATAGTGAAATCACATGGCCCCACAATTTTAAACCCATATTTTATTATTAGGGCTTGCTAATGTGAGCTTCTCTATTGCCATTTTAAAGGGGTGCAATTTGCAGCAACAAAATGACATGAAACCTTTCATTTTCAATGAGAATGAGCAATTTCCAGCAACTTGAACAGCAGAGACTGAAATGCTGAAGTTGAATACAATCAAACTTTAAAATGTGGGCAGAGAGATAAGGGAAAATTATCCTTATTTATAAATCTTAATATTTTTTCATTATTTATTGTTTTTTATTTTCAAACACTAAAAACCAATCTTTCTTTCAAAAAACTGTATATATATATATGAACCACAAAACCATGAAAACTAAAAATAATAATCGGATTTATTAATCATCTGAAAGCTGAAGCTTGTTAGGATAGGGCAAGATTTGGCCGAGATACAACTATTTGAAAATCTGGGATCTGAGGGTGCAAAAAAAAATAAAAAATCTAAATATGGAGAAAATCGCCTTTAAAGTTGTCCGAATGAAGTTCTTAGCAATGCATATTACTAATCCAAAATTACGTTTTGATATAATTCCGGTAAGAAAATTGACAAAATATCTTCATGGAACATGATCTTTACTTAATATCCTAATTATTTTTGTCATAAAAGAAAAATCGATCATTTTAACTCATCAATGTTTTTTTGGCTATTGCTACAAATATACCCCAGCGACTTAAGACTGCTTTTGTGCTCCAGGGTCACATATTATGCATATAGAGAGAGAGACACACAGAGACAATTCATTTTTTAAATTTATTTAAAGAATTTTATTTATTTATTTTTCTAGCTCTATGTGGTATCGGGAGTTGTATTACCCTGATATGTTTTACTATATTCCCCACCAAAATATGACAAAATGAATTCAGAAATTACAAATATATTCATCATACAAGACATGTAAGAATTGCATTTTTATTTTTATAAATTTTTTTATTAATAGAACATCCTATTATTGACCCTTCGACTAGTAAGTAACCACCAATACTACCCAGAACCGAATAGCAGCGTCCTTGCAAACATTCACAGTGACTTAACATAAGCACGTTTTCGAGTTAATATCTGTTCTTTCTACATAGTTACATTATTTAGAGGTACTTCAAAATGGCTCGGCTCCAGCAAGCATATTTTTTAGCAGGAAATGATTTCACATTGAATGACCATTGAAGCACCAGCAAACATGAGGATGGACAGTTGATGGGCCTCTGAATGGCCGACCTGCAGAATGAGAGCTTTGCCTAATTACAATGTGCACTTCTGTAGTGGAAGCTAGTAAAATGCCTACTTTTTTTTTTCATTGGTTCACTGAAAATGTTAGCTGTGATTAGTTACACAATTCAACATTAACCTGTAAATTAAAATTCCTTGGTGCAATTTGATGGGTGATTTAATTTGGTCCACTCTCTCTCTCTCTCTCTCTCTCTCTCTCTCTCTCTCTCTCTCTCTCGCTCTCTCTCTCTCTCTCTCTCTACCTCATCTCGCAACGAAGCCTGTGCAGGCTAATCCCATTATGAAATCTTTATATAGCTTTTTCCCTTAATGATCAGCGGGCTGTGCTCCACTACTGATTACTATTGTACACTTAGCACTACATAAAGCAGGGGATTAATATGCCCCAGAAGGATTGTTGCTATGGATCCCCCAGTCGCCTTCCAAGAGATGTTTCTGCTGCTTCAATTGTCCATAAATTACAATCCCCAGTGAATTAGCCTCCAGACTGTGTGGAGAGGTACAAGCCAAGGAGAGCACTCTCACTCCGCTCTCAGACGAAAGTGATCTCCTCAATTATTCATGACCTGGCTCTTTTTTTTTTGATAATGTAAGATGCTGTATTATATTTTCCCTTCTCTTCCCATCTCAGCCTGGCGGGATGTAAGAATGAGCTGGCCGGACGAGGTGGAGAAAGGTGTTAGAGAGAGAGGTTTGGCCTTCAGTAAGTGTGTCATTTTGCTCCTGTGAATGGGACTGTCAGGCTGCAAATGTCTTTCCTCTCGGCTTTATGGGGTTAGTTTTAACGTTATGTGGTAGACGGGTGAAATGCATTGATCTGGTGCTGAGAATGTTTTTATTTTTATGAAAAGTATTAATTAATCGTGATTAGTATAAAAATACTCTGTTTGTTATATGATAATTTCTTAGCAAAATCCCTCATATCTTGATCACTGGTTGTCTTCTTGTATTGAATTAATTTCAGGATCCACCATATCAATTAAAACACAGAATCATCATCAAATCAGAAATTATGAATGTATGAATTTTTTTTTTTTGGCTAGTAGGTTTCATTACATTAATAAAATAAATGAATAAATTAAAAGAAAAATATTGCATTACATTTTGCAAAAAATATTTTCAAAATTTTTGAAGCAAATTGCATTGCATTTGAAGCACATTACATATTAGAAAAAGGCTTAAAATAACTCTAGAGCAATATTTACAGCAACTTTGAACTGTATTAAATTAATCATGATTACTATAATAATACTCCATTTTTTATGATAAAGAATCTTATCGTTGACTCCCAGGAGCCTACTTCTTGTAGTTTTACTAAGTGTAATAATTAAGGTAAGATCACCACACCATTTAATAATGAAAGAATCATAATCAAAAAAATAGAATATTAGTGTGCAATAATATTTTTGAAGGAATTATAAAGAATGGGAGACATGGTGAGTTGTATTTTGTATTTATATTTAGTAAGCTGTCTTAACATTAAGAGCTAGATTTTACCAATATCTTGTCTCGTTTATCTTAATATATATATATATCTATATAAGTACGATTGATGATTATATATATATTATATATATATATATATAAATAATATATAAAATTAAGGTTTAATGGAAAGTACACACACTAGATCAAACACACACACACACACACGCTTGCTTCTGTGAATTGGCGGGACTTTCGATAGATTTCTATTACCCCTTATACTGTACCAAACACGATTAATTTTCTATCTCCAACCACTTAAACCTACACCACTTACAAAAACCTGTTGCATTGTACATGCAGATCAAACAACAAATCATGTACATTTTTATATAATTTTTCCTCTGGTGTCAAAATTTCAATTTACTATCCTGTGGGGACATTTCGGTCCTCGACATGTTCATAACTACATAGTTATACACACACACACGCGCGAAACACACACATGATACAATATACAATTATATTTGTGTGTCTTGTAATCTATGTATTCTACTTGCAATAAACATGTATAAAGACAAAAAAAACAGTTATTTTCTACAAATGTGAACCGAGCAAAATTGCCGAAGATGGTATACTGGATAGATATAACATTTATAAAAAAACTGTAAAAATATGTAACTCAAGGGCAATATTTAAGCCCATGGATCAGTATTCCCAAATGCAAACAGAATTACCATCACCGTCCGAAAATGGGCAGTCTCAGCTCGGACTGTTATAATTCATATCAGGAAGGCAACCATGATTGCCGCTGCGTTCAGATGCGGCCACGTCGCTAGTGGGACGAGACGCTGACAGCAAACGAGAGCTCGTGAGGGCAACCCGAGACCAGATGACTGCTTGTAGGACAGAACGTTAGGCTGTTTGCAAATTACTTGGATAACAATTGTCTTAGGTGAGTCTAGCTAAAGGTATTTGGGGTTGACGAAGACCCGATTTGCGAAGGCAACAGTGTAGGATGTAGAGAGCAGCCATTCTTATTGTCCATTAATCCTCTGCCAGCCCGACCACCTTTGTCGGTTCATGCTAGTAAGAGTCCACGGAAAAGAACATAGCTGTGGGCCGAGGTAACCGCTCTGGGCGCCTCATTACTGTCACAGTCAAGTCGCTGCATGTCACTGGGTGACCCAACAAACCACGGTGTTTACCCTCAGGGGGTTCGAAGAGTCGCCGCTATTAAGATCACTGTATTAATTCCCAAGCAGCCTCAAGATCTAAGTCATAGCAGCTGCATAAATAGGCCCACGATATGATATGAAAAGCTTAGGCATGCTTTGTGAAATCCGGTTTGGTGATTTGAAACCCTGTCAGGCGAATGACCTATGTGGCTGGGGAGACACATTCCAGACACAGAATCTGGTACGCTGACGGAGCGGCTAGACTGGGTGTTCCATGGGCATCAAACTCAGTAAAACACATGTGATTAAGGTCACAGTTATCGACACATAATCCAAAGAAAGTAAAATAACGCACATCCTGGGATTTATATGTTTGCTAACACAAAACAGAGCAAAGAAAGGAGAGTCTAATGTTAGGGTCAAAGACATATTTTCACACAGTTTTTTTTCCGTAGGAGGAGCCTATGACACGTTTATAACAGTCCTGTTGACTGTGGTGGGTAGCATACTTATTGTAGTCTTACAATCACATGCCGTAATAACTAGTTACGAACCACCCGGCGCGGACGACGAACCAGGGTACCGCGCCGTAAGCGGACAGCTAGGCCTAATAATAAATGGCCAAAAAACCGCACAAAACAGACCAAGTAACCAAAACAAAGTTAAACACAATTTAAGAGTGCAATTTTATACGGGCGTAAAATGTACAAAATGATTATTAGTATAATGTTACTAATTATAGAAATTGGGTAGATTGAAAAAAAACATTTTATATTGCAGAGTAATGATATGGTTTTATGTTTTATTGGTTTTTATTTTAGACACAAAGAGGAACTTAAATTAAAAATTACATATATATAATATATAGTAATTTAAAAAAAGGGATATCTTTTTAATTTAGATAACAAAGGGAACTTATGTTAACATAAACCTAGAACCTAACAACAGTCATATGCATTCAGATAAATACATAGACAAAAAAGGGCTTCCTAGCACAAGGCATTTCCATTTTCTTTTTCTTTTTCTTTTCTTAGGTATCGTCAATTATCCCATTACACATATCCCCAATGTTTACATTTTCAAGAACAAAAAGATTATTCTGATTACTTACATTAAGTACTTACAGTAAAAAAATGCTGTATTGCAGTAATGAGAATCTGCATTGAGAATACTGGCAATTACAAAAATACTGTATATCCATATGCTTTCTGCTTTGAAACATGACTTAGACAAGTTCTTAACAGTTCTGTTGAGATTCACCCGCTCAATCTAAAGTTGATCCGGTCCCAGCATTAGCCCTCGGATCCCCGCACATGTGGCGGAGGCTTCCGTGCCTCATTGGCTCCCCAGCATGGGTGACACAGTCTGCTGGCTCCAACTGACACCCTGATGTGTGGCTTCTGCTGCCCGAGCCAAGCTATGGCTGCCAGGCCTGGAAGGAGACCAGGGCCAACCAACAGCTGGAGCTGAGCTGCAGGCCTGTCCAGGCTTCAGGCGATGAATCACTCACAATTAATATTTAACTCCTGCCTGCTCCACCGGAGGCCTCCAGGTAAGGCATCTCGGTCCACCTTGGTAAATATATGATGCACTGCTCTTAAAGGATTCTGATTGCGCTGCAGGAAGATGGCTGGGAAATACGAGAGCACTCGCCTTTTTTGGATCTGTGGACTGTGGAAGTGTGCCGCACCCCTCCTGCTTCTCCTCTGATTTCACAGATCTCTGCGGTGCACCTGCAGGCATGTGCTCAGATCTCAGACTAGCTGCCGGATCAAAGCTGTAATGCTGGACTTTTGAAATAGATGCCTGGATCACAGAAGCATTTTTGAGCCACCCAGCTCTACATTTATATTCAATGCTAAAACAACAACTACTCCCTACAGGCTCCCGGTGGGGCAGCGTGCCAGCTGGGTAATGGAGTTTTCAGATGGGTCATTCCTGACGGATCTCAGGCTGTTAACTGTACGCGTTCCAGTGGTTAGTACTCCAGCCTCCATCTCTCCTGTGAAGCACACACATACACACACACACACAAACACGACGGTTGTGATCTACGTTCCCCGCTGGTTCTCTCTCATTTGCATTCGTGTATGTTGATCTGGAGCTGTTGGAAAGTACATAAAACCATACTTTATGGCTGGTTGTAAAACTCTGGGAAAAAGCAATGGATTTTAAAGGTTGCATGTGTAATTTTTCGACATTAAAATACTTTCTTGTATCTCTGTTCAGTGTGTACAGACAATCATGCCAGTCATGAAGACTTCCCTGCGTAATGTAAACCAGTAGCTGACGCACAACATGTCGGGGACTCTCTCTTTTTTTTTAATCATCATCAAGATTTTAGGTTCATTTATATGCATGTATAAGTGCAAGTATGCAGTGTATATCTTAAGGCTGGAACACTCCAAGCCGTCAGTAGGCTGTCGGCCAATGTTGAGGCATCGGAACGCGTCTGTCAGGCTATTTTTTTTTGGTCTGTTCCACACGTCATCGGCAGTTTGCACAATTCAGCATGTTGAATCGGTGTCAGGGGTCGTCGGCGATAGTGAGAACTCTGATTGGATGTTCAGTTTAGTGAATGATTCAGTGCACGTGAATTAAAGCAAAAGTGATGAAATAAGCATCAAGATGGCACAGACTGTTCTAATGTTACGTGATCTTACCCAAGCATTCCAATTCACTGATATTTTGATTCCCTTAAAATGAAGAAAGTTATCAGCATAACTGATAGTCAAAATGGTTAGCAAGCACAGCTTTTTGGTCCAGACGCAGCCAATGTGAGACAACAATACCATCAGATTTCTAGATCTTGTGACTGGTCACCATTACTGACCTTTTCACCATTTTTAAAGATCTAACTTTTAAAGGGTCTTTTAAGGCCGTGACACACCAAGCCAATGGTTAACCAATGTTTGGCCATCCCTGATTGTTGGTCTACTTATTGCAGTGTGTTTTCATTTTTTTTTGGCACTAGTTGAACCCTCTTTGATGACTTATTGGCCGATTGAACATGTTATAAGGGCAACAGAGCCTGTCAGTGAGAAAAATCACTTTGATTTGGCTGTTCAACTTAGGAAACCAGTGCACAGTAAGAAATGGAAGCAACGAAAAAGGCACATGACCAATTTAACACAGCATACACATTTGCAACGTATCAGATATATTCATAAAAGCTGTATTATGATGAGCAAGATAATAATAGTAAGCAAGTTCTGTTTTATTATATATCTACAGTCCTATTTGGGTTTCCTTTTTTGAATGATGAATTTATACTACTGCCACCTGCTGGCTTGGAGAACTATTTCCTCATACGCAAAGGCAGAAAGTACGTGCTTGTTGGCCGTTAATGTAGTTCTTGCAGTGTACTTTTTGGTCCAGATGCAGGCGACAAGAAGCAATACTACAATACAATAGCTTTAGATGCAGTATAAGTAGCTGGAGTATAAGTCATATTATCTTCACAAACACTAAATGTTCACTGAAAATGTTTATTGTACAGGGCCAATCAGGAAGTTGTCAGAGAAAATTTCATAATCTTTTCTGATATGTCAGTATATTTAGTTTGATTTGTCACTAGTAACAGAAATGACTGTAATGTGGAGGCTTATATTTATGCCGTAATGAATGGATCTGGTATGAATTTTCTTTGGCAGAGCCTGACCATAGGTCAAGCACCTCTTATGTCAACAAGAGCGTCTCACTGTTATGTAGGGCACAGTTTGATTATTATGTGAAATGGTGGTGTCCCCTTGTCTTTTCTTCTCATATTTTGGCCTGACGTGGTTGAGTGGGGCTGAATATAGAACTGGCCAATAGTCTTCAAGCTTCATGGGAATCGCCATGGGGACATGCTTTTTGGGATGATTTCCTGTCTGAAAGATTGAGGGACGCCTCAGGGAACTTCCCCTGAGTCTCTCTTTCTCCACAAAAGGAGGAGCACGATGTGACTGCCTTTGTCCTTCACATAAATGGGGTGAACCGCGGAGGCCAGATTTCCCCTCTGAGTCTTTAGAATACTCATTGTTTTACAAACAAGTCTTTGCGAATATTAATATTCATATTTTTATAGGCCAAAGAAGTCTCATTGAATCAATTATGCAAGGAGAGCCTTTCTTTCCCATTTACAAAGCGACATTCTCCTTGTGAAAGGTTGCTGTGTCACTCCCCTTAAGAATCTGCAGATGTAGAAAACGATAATTACATCTCTGTCTCGTGTAATTTTGTGATTACGTGGCCTCTATTATCCAGATGTACAATAGCATTGTGTGGGGTGAATCTCTGAGGATTCTGGGAGAAAAAGCACTTTTCATCGGGTCAATATTATACATTTTAGATGAACCGTATTCTGTATTTAAACTACCCCGTCATAGACGTGCCTGATGAAATCTCTCCATTTCTCTGCTGCTGGTGTATATTGCCAGAGTGGTCGTTAATGGCCTAATAAAAGCCAAGCATCTTCCCTGCATATGTAATGTATGAGGCTTTAAAAAAGCGTTATTGCTCCTTCAAATCCGAGCTGCTTCCTTGAATGTGATGGACTGTGGGAGTCCACCTACACTGTTGAAAGCCAATGCCGCTCTTTCTAATAAGAGCCTGCTTTCTCCACCACGTGCTGAAAAGCACGGTGTGCTTAAGCGATGAGAAGAGCAGATCAGTTACATGTGAAGACAGCCCAAGTTCTACTCATGATATCAAAAAACAACCATGGCAGCAAGTTTTCATTTCATTATACGCTAAAATAACAGTATATAGATGTTCAAGAGCATTTGAATGGAGACCTTGGATTTGATCACCACAGAGCCACACTTATTCCCATATCGTATGCTCACATTCTTGGGATACAACCAGCATTTTATTTTCTTGCATTGGATTTCTGCAGCACTCATTCACAGTTCTCTAATACCTGGAGAAAGCTGTCTGTAGCATTCCCATTCATCTCAATGGCTGTTTGTTTCATTGTGACTATCATGTCAAACAGGGCAGACAGGGACAAATGCAAGTCAATTTCACACTTTTAAGAGCTTACATCTAGAATAATATAAGAAAAAAAAAATATTTAAAGGGATAGGGACTTTCTTCTTTCAGACTAATCCAATCGGAGTCATATTGCTCTTCCAAGCTTTAGAATATCAGTGAATGGGTGTTGAGAATTTTAAGTCCAATAAAGTGCATCCAACCATCATAAAAAAGTGCTCCACATGGATCCGGGGGGTTAATAAAGGCCTTCTGAAGCAAAGTGATGTGTTTGTGTAAGAAAAATATCCATATTTAAAACTTTATAAACTGTATTGTGCACGGTTCACGAGAGAGTGTCATTTCAGGGGATGACATATGATGTAGGCGTAGCGTAAGCTCTGGTGAGAATATGCTAGTCTCGCGAGAACCAAGATTTGTTTACAGCAAAGGGAAACTAGTCTACTCTTGGCTTATATTGAAATCCTCCGACATTTTTCTTTACAAATCCTCATTTTGTACTGCTAATTCATAATCGGGGTTTTGTTTGCTTTCCTAGCTCAAGTTAGTTATTCTCACCAGAGTTTACGCTATGCCTACGTGGACGCTGACATAACAGTTAGCGGAAGCTAGAGATTATAGTTTATAAAGTTTTAAATATGGATATTTTTCTAACACATATATTTTGATTCACTTCAGAAGGCCTTTATTAACCCAACAGCATGTGTGTGGAGCACTTTTTAAGATGCGAGCATTATTGGACTGCAAAATCTCAACCCGCATTCACTGCCATTATAAAGCTGGAAGAGCCAAGATATTTTTTTTAGTACAACTCTAATTGTATTTGTCTGAAAGAAGAAAGTCATATACACCTAGGATGGCTTGAGGGTGAATAAATCATGGGGTAATTTTCATTCTTGGGTGAACTATCCCTTTAAGTCGCATTGACCAACAGGAAGCACTTTGGTTTGAAAGTTGCTTCCGTATGAGCGGTGCGTCATATATTCCTGCACTATTGACAATAGACAATGGACTTTTTTCAATAGTTTATCATGGCATCCAACAGAAGGGGCTAACTGTGCCATGCAACCGCTAAAAAACCCGGACGATGATCTTAGTCACAACCCCATATTGTAACCATACTTCCATTTAGACCACAGTCCACTCTGGCCTGCAAAACGGGCCTGTTAGGCCAAATAATATAAAATTGATTGATGAGGAGATGAAAACCCCTAGCGTATGTTCAAGTTGATGCAATGTTCAATTAGCAGTTTCTCTTTTTTGCTTATGGACAGTGAATCTAAACAAAGGATTAACTCAATGAGGTGATACAAGGATCACGCCCTCAGGCCAAAGGAATTCTTGGCCAAGACACAAATAAATCCAACTCAGAAACACTGAAGAGGTCCATGAATGCGATAGGTATTTGTGCATCATTTGCGAATATGATGTACTTTGGCCATGGAAATAGATTTTGCAGTGTTGAAACTGATTTTTGGATAAATGTTTAGATGGAAACCTTTTAGATGTTTACATAAAAATTATATATATTAATTGTCATGTAGCGCAGGCCAAGAAATGAGAAAACTGTATGGTTCTGTTTCAAAACCTAAGCTGCCGTTCTGTCTTCTACTTACAAGGCAGCATCCAAAAAATTGGAACCTTCTAAGTAGTTAGCAACACAGCAGGCCTGACTCACAGGCCCTGTTCCAAATGACACCCTCACAGTCTTCCTCCGAGTCCACACTTTGTAATACTGCTTTGACTTTTAGCTATTAAATCACTTTACAGAACCTTTTTGTTCACCGTCCCTTGGTGGTTGAATGATCTTCCTAACCCTATCCAGACAGCCAAATCCCAGACAAAATTCAAGAAACAGCTGAAAACTCATCTCTGTTGTCAGCACTTAACTGCATTCTGCTGACTTCACTATTTCTTATATTCCTCATATTCTGGACAATGCTTGAAACTTGTTATTGCTATCACTTCTTGTGTTATTTCCTCCTTCAAAATGAATTGCTTTTGTATTCCTCATTTGAAAGTCACTTTGGAAAGCATCTGCTAAATTAATAAATGTACTGAACGTCGTAATGCATTCTGGGATAGCTTCTCCGCATCACTGTGAGATATGATGTACAAAGCTTATCAGTCTAACCAGTGACCACCTTCATGCAAAAATGGATGCCCACCACTGTTCTCAAAGTCACTATCATTTAGACCCATACAGTGCTATTACCACGGACAAGTCAAGGCCATTAACGTGACACTGAAATTAATTATGGGTCATCTGTCATGGGGCCTTGTGGTAAGGTCCTGTGATGGTGAGAGATGAAGGGCCTTGCTCTCTCCAATGAGGCGTCCAGAGAGATGCCTGAGACAAACGACCCATGTGTGGAGACACACCTTTCATGTTTGGCAGCTGGGTCTGACCCGAGGGATGTCTGGCTGTCCTCTTTGCCCAGCTCAATCCATATTTGTCCCTGAATGAAGAAACTGGCCAAAGGGGTTCGGTTCACCAAAGACACCCCTCCCTCCATGTCACATCTTAATGAACATAAACTGACATCTCCGAATGATCTCAGTGGACCCAATGATTCAGTATCTCATCTTTCATATTGCAGGGAGAGGGCAAGACTGTTATTACATCTAACATGAATCATAGGGTTTTTTTCTTCAGCTCGATCAACTTCCAAAAAAGAAGTTCAAGGCTCCATGGAAGCACACTTGGAGTCTTGTGGTTTAAAGTCCAAATCTATTCGTTGTGAGGTCATTTATATGTCAGTGTACTCTTAAAAGTGCAATTCAATCAAATGTTCTCTAGAATGAGAATGTTATCTGGTTCTGACTAGCAAAAGCAAGAAGCAAATCATGGTTTATGACTGTCAGAAGTATCCTTCCCATTCAAGCCTGGCCTCTGAGATTTTTGAGTAGACTTTGAATTGGACTTGGGGATGAATTGGTTACTAGTTTGATGATAAAACATAATAAAAATTCCTGACGGTTAGTATTATTGTTTCATATTATAATTATCATTAAAACCATATATGATTATCATGATTTGAAAAACTGGTGGTAAATATTGATCAGCATTAAGCAAAGTTCATAACAGTCTCATGCAGGTGCAACATGCAGCTTAGGTTTCGTTTTGTATGACAGCAAAAAACAAACGTAATGTCCGCACACTGACATAACTTCTCCATGAATGCTCCATGGACATTACGTTTGTTTTTTGCTTTAGTTTGACTTTTTTGTCCTGCACCTGAGCCCCATTTGTTTCTGTGGCATGTGCACACCTTTTGTGCATTTTTGACTTCGTTTTGTATGAAAACATGACGGAAGACAGAGTGCTGGGAGAAATTATATGGAATAATGTATGGATGAATGAACTCTATGAATGCATAAGGTGGAGCCAACTGTCTTCAGAGAAGTTTAGATGATATTTGCTTTTCATATTCCTTCTGTGTAATGTGTAATAATGTAGGGTTTATAAACAGTGCTGCTTTGTTTACAGAGGTTGCTGGGGAAACAGCTCTATTTCTGCTGTTCCATAAGCACCACCTACTGGCAGACAGTAGATTTACATTTTCATTCAGCTTGTCTGCCGTTTTTTATTTAGATAAATGCCAAAATTGTACCAACTTTTAACATGTTTTGCTGTAAGTCACCCAACCAATGTTTTTTTTTTGTTTCAAATCTGGCCATCATTTTTAATGTTATTATTTTAATGTTTATGAAAACATAAATTGCATAGTGCTGCTAATTTTATTTGTTGTTGTTTATTGTTCGTTTTCTATGTAAAATTTGGTGATGGGATTTCAGTGTGTGTATAATTACTTTTTGAACATTTCCGGCACATTTTAACAATAAGAATATATCAATATAACAATAATATTGATAACCGTGATCATTTTGTTCACTATATTCATGATATAATTTTTTTTACTGTTTCATCTCTAATTAGAAATAAACATTTTTTGAAAGTTTTTTTTTTGTATCCTTAATAAATTGGAATTTACTGTAAATTAATGTGGCAGAAATCACACTTTTACACACATTTACATCTGCAGATCGCATTGCACACTAAACATGCTAAAAACACATCTTAGACTTATATAATGAAATTGGGTCATGTCTTATCTAGGAATGTAAATTAAATGTAAATTAACAGTGCCAACCCACTGTCACAATTTGCTGAGGCATGGGCACGAGGAAATGTGGAGATTTCACAGAACGAGAGTCTTTTAATGATCCAATAGGGAGACACGGCACAGCATGAACATTTACACAAACAAGCTAGGACCGACAGAGAAATGCACAGACAAGAACTTATAAACACAGGACAATTACCAAACACAGGTGCACAGAATGACTAATTAATAGACAACGAGGACAGGAACGACCAAATAAGGGCACATGAGAACCAGAAATGGCAAAATACAAAACAGGTCCATAATCCTGACATATCAGGACCACTTGGGAGGCAGCCCAGGAGGAGGACGGACAGAGAGAGACCAGGGAGATGATGATGGAGGGAGGAGCCAGGGCGGAAACTTGAAGAACTTGGAGCAGGAGGAGCTAGGCGAGACCCAGGCTGCAGCCATGATGGCGGCCCACGGTGGAGCCGACGAAGGGAGGAGCCATGGAGGTGGGATGGCCGCCGACTCCAGGGGGCTGACCAACAGGTGGCGGAACAGGTGGCGGAGGAGCCCGAGGCGGAGACGGAGAGCCAACGAGCCAGGGGGATGCCGAGGATCTGGGAGGCGGAAGTGAGGGATGCTCCAGCCACGGCGACAATGGAGGATGGCAGACCCGCGGAGCTCACAACATACAGATGGTGGGCTCAGGGCGAGCAGAGGGACTGCCAGATGACAGCGGTGGAAGAGGCAGGAGTGGGCGGGCGGGTGGATATGCGTGGGCCTCCGGGCTCTCAGGGCTACCCTCGGGGATCAGAGCACACTCCTGGCTTGACTGGGAAACGGGAGCCCCCTCAGGGATGGACGGGACCAGCGGGGACAAAGGAGAGAGGAGAGGGGGCAAGTCGACCTCCAGATCTGTTTCCCAATCTATCAGGTCCCCTTCTAAGTCCGCAGTCCAGCGATATATAAGGAGTCCACCCTAAGCCGCGGTGCAAGGGCGGAGCTGAACTCCGTGCTCTCACCGCCGGGGTTGCTCCCGCGGTGGGCACTGGCGCGACTCTCGCTCCTGTTCTGACGGGTTGAGCTCCACGTCCGGGGCGATCCTCCACTCAGTCGCTCGGCTTTGCGCGGACTCGTCGATCGTGGCGGGGATGGGCTCTCCGTCATCGGTGGGCTCGGGCTGATGCTCCGCACTGCGGGGAGATGGTGGGCTGGGCACTGGGTCTGGAGTGGATCTGGAGAGATCATCCCCGGGGCAGGTGGTGGATGGCGATCCATTTTTCCCCAGAGTCCACTCCACGAAGGCAGCGAATTCTGCTCGAGGACCATCTTCGGACGACGGCACTCTGCTCGCAGTGTTCAAGCTTGCGTCATAGAAAGAGCAGAGCGCGTCGTCTGGGTAGCTGGTGGTGTTTGCTAAGAGCAGGAACAGTCTCGTATGGTCCTCGAGAGATCTGTCCCCCTGGTCCAGCAGGAGGAATTCCTGGTGGGTGAAGGGATCCATGAGGGGAAACACAAGGAAACAAAAACGGAGGGTAGACACACGGAGGTAACTGCTTTCGGACGGGTCTTCTGTCATGCTTTGCTTACGGGAGGAACGAGGAGACATGGAGATTTCACAGAACGAGAGTCTTTTAATAATCCAATAGAGAGACACAGAGCACAAGGATGACGTTCACAACAAGTAGACCCGACAGAGAAATGCACAGACAAGAACTTATATGCTAGGGATAATTAACAAACACAGGTGCACTGAATGACTAATTAACTAAACGAGGACAGGAACATGACCAAATAAGGGTACACAGGAACAGAAACAGGGGCAAAACATAACAAAACAGGTCCATAATCCTGACACCCACTTTTTCAGAATATTGAAAAACCAACCATGAACCAAACCAACCAGCCACAAGATTAATCACAACAAACATTCACAAACACAACAAACTCTGGAAATTTGTATATATAAGAATATCAACATAGGAAATATGTCTATACTGGGAAGAAAACGGTACTTGCCAAGCCATTTCATGGGTTCTTTAAAGTCAGATCCTTGGCCTGGTGGATAGCACATGCTCAGACTTGTCGAGCTGAAGTGCTTCTATACAAATGCTTATTGTGTTACCCCTATAGTATAAAAAAGATGCAGTCTAATAATACTAATGAAGTTTCACCTTGTGCCGAACTTGTATGAAACAAGTGCAGAATTTCATGCTCGTAGTTCAACCTAACAGAAATAATTCAAACCATAAGACCTCATAGACCATTGAGCAAAGAGGCAAATATTCCTAACTGTTCATATATGATCTGAGAATTTATTGACATAGTCCAGATATAATTTTTCATCCTGTCAGTACGAGCGTACGGCATGCAAGTATTCCATGGTGTAAGTCTGGTTTTGGCAAAGACCGCAAGAAACCTGATTGCGCAGGAAGCGGCATTAACTAATGCACTTATTTTAAGAAGAACAGCAGCTTCTAGATGTCCCAGAGGTTTGGCAGGACCCCACGCTGTCACTGGTTTTCATTAAAACATCACATCTCCAAATAGCCTTGGCACCTTCCGCATGACACAGTCAAAGGGCCAGATGTTCATGGCACGAGCCCAGGTATTAGCCTCATGCTAAACGAAGATTAAGCAAATTATTCAAATATTTTGAGGGAAGGTCCTTACTTTCCAACCACCAGAACTAATGCGGTCAGTCCATGCTATTCGGATTACCCCCCCCCCCCCCCCCCCCCCCCCCCATTCCCCAACTCAATCTTCCCTTAGATCGCATGAATCATGCAATGACCTGCTTGCTCCTATGTCATTTTTTTCTTTCTCTTTTTTCCCTTCACTCTCTTTTTTGTTGCTCTAGTGTTGACAGCATTGAGCTCCAGGCAGGGAAAGTAGGCCAGAATTACTTTTGCTTGGTTATCCCCAATGAAGCGTAGCTGGGAGATTCTCAGAGCAGGAACTCACAGGCTGTACAAGCATTGAGTCCAAGAGGTAGGCAGATGGAAAGCCAGTTTTGGGCCAGCAGGTATTTTCTGACTTCTGTTTTGTCTTGGTTTAATTCCGCTTGTGTTGTGGGCCTGAAATAATGTTTGAGTTACCAGTGAACGCATCCAGTCACATATAATGATTATGGAAACAAAAGCTGCTATCTTTAGGAATCAAAGAACTATAGTTATAATGTTAGGGTGTATGTCTGGTTGAGTTACTAGTGCTTTCCCATGAAAATCTGAGTGGCTGTTTACTGGCCCAGGTCAAATAAGTCCAAATAAGCCAGTGATGTTCTGGCTTCTAGAAATTACTCTGGTCCCTCTTTCTACATAAGTTTATAGTTTATTTATTTTGTTATTATTATAATTATTGTTTTGTCACCTATTTTATTGCCTGCCAGGCGAAAATCACATCGCTTCGCAAAGTAATAGAACATGGCTCCTTACTGAGCTGCATGAATTAGGGCGATTCACAATAACAACATTATCACAGTCAAATTCATCTTTAATTGTGTTTTATCTTTTTTTGGCCTGTGAATCACACTTAAAATACATCAAAAATTGGAGTCGGAGTGAGAGTTTATAACAATAACTGTACAAAAGCACACTAGGGTGCTTTCACACTTGGTTCGATTATCTGGTCCGAATCCAAATTCGATTGTTCCCCCTGCCCCCGCTGGTTTGTTTCCAATACTGTGACTTCTCGGTTCCGAACCACAGTAAATTTGCGTCATCAGAGTGGCAGTTTAGCCATTATTGGGTAACGACTATGCAGAAAACGGCAAAATTAATGGATGCTTGCTCGCTTCATTTTTGTACTTAAGATTTTGAAAATTGTGATTCATTTCCAAAGTGGCAACACAGAACGGCACATGTCTATTTGTCATGACTGTAATGCAAAAGTTCAAAAGAATGTGGGAATCAGTTTCTACAAAAAGAAATGTTAGCCCATCGATGGGTGGCAGCCAGCATTAACAAACTATGATGGACTAGTTACGTGCCAAACTACCTTAGCACTAACTATAAATACTAGAGTATTCATATGCTATGGAAGGTTGGTTTCAGGCATCATTCTTAATTGGAAAATACATATTACATTCATAGCATTGCAGCAAGGAATGGTCGCAGCCATTAGCACAAACTGCTTATCTGTTTGCTCAGTGATCCGAATCTGGCTCGCGGATCCACTTACCTGCCGAGGTTAGCTCCAACCCTATAATCCTCTATTAGGGGTGGGAAAAATAATAGTTTTTCGATACATCGTTGTTCCGCATTAAACGATTCTGACAAGTGTTACTTTATAAGAAGTTACAGACAGACTAATGCTGTCAGTTTTCTATTTGTTAGGCAAATACTGCTTCTGGCACTTTTTGAATATTGCACTTGCACACTGTTAATAAAGTAATAGTGTGAAATATCCTTTTTGCTTCACCCTTGAGTTCTGTGGTTGTTTAAAAAGTAGTAGGATTTTACATAGATGGTACAACATTGTGATGCATCGTTAATCGTAATCGAACCGTGGGCCTCTGAATCGTAATCGAATCGAATCGTGAGATACCCATAGATTCCCACTCCATTATAATCAAACAAACCTAGCTGTGATTTTCTAATGATCCTGAAGATGTTGATTAGCAAACTCAGGTGTGTTTGTTTAGGGTAGAGCTAAACTCTGCAGGAAAGGGATCTCGTGAGCCAGCTTTGAGGATCACTGTGTAAGTCATAACACTCGTCGCAGTCGACAAAACACTTACCTATGTTTTTTGTTATTGTGTCGTGATTTTGGTCACACTTATTTTAAGGAAATTGGTCAGATACTAAAAGCGTACGATATCTTCTAACCGACTTATGTGAAACCTTAGTAAAATAAAATTTTCTCATACCTTAATGTATTCCAAACTAATTATAATTTCTTGCTTTGTTGCACCAGAAAAAAAAGAAAAAAAAAAATTCAATGAATAAAGTCAAGTTTATTTGTATATGCTTTCACGATACAAAGCGGTGCCAAAGCAGCTTACAGAAAATTAAGTTTTACAATATATTTAGTAGTGCTGTCCGTGGTGACTATGTCAAAGTGATGTACATATGGCAGACATGTATGTAAATCAGTTAAGGACGTAAACCAAACGGACGATGAAAAACTCTACACCAGCAATATTATATGTGCAATCAAACTTGTAGCAAAGATTGGTAGTTTATGTTTGTTTTCAGGTTTGGAGCTCTGAGGTCCTGAGGGGTTTGCATCATCTCGTCTTCAGGTGTTCGTTAAGCTCAGGTCTTTGTAGAGGTGGATCCAGACAGAAGCTTTGTATCTCGTTACACGGGATGTCAGAAAATAGATAAACAAATAGAGACATAATTAGCGGAGCTGCTGTTTCAAGAAAGCAAAATTTATTTGTTTAACTTAAGCTAAAGAATTATGTGCATTTGATCAGATATAACTGCTGTGCAAGATTATGAGATGCCTGATTTGAATGCTTGGCCAAATAGATCTTTAATCTAGATTTAAACAGAGAGAGTGAAGAACCCCGAACGTTATCAGGAAGGCTAATCCAGAGTTTAGGAGCCAAATGTGAAAAAGCTCCACCTCCTTTAGTGGACTTTGCTATCCTAGGTACTACCAAAAGTCCAGAGTTTTGCGACCTTAGGGAGCGTGATGGATTGTAGCGTGGTAGAAGGCTAGTTAGGTACACAGGAGCTAAACCATTAAGGGCCTTGTAGGTAAGTAATAATATTTTGTAACTAATACGGAACTCAATAGGTAGCCAGTGAAGAGACTGTAAAATTGGCGTAATATGAACATATTTTCTTGACCTGTTAAGGACTCCAGCCGCTGCATTTTGGACTACCTGTAAATTGTTTATTAAAGATGCAGGACAACCACCTAGCAGTGCATTACAAAAGTCCAGTCTAGAGGTCATGAATGCATGAACTAGCTTTTCTGCATCAGAAACAGGTAACATGTTTCGTAGCTTGGCAATGTTTCTAAGATGGAAGAATGCTGTTTTTGTAACATGGGAAATATGATTTTCAAAAGACAAGTTGGTGTCTATTAGAACACTCAGATTTTTGACTGTAGTGAAAGTAACAGTACATCCATCTAGTTGCAAATTGTAATCCAAGAGATTCTGTGTATGGTTTTTTTGGTCCAATAAGTAATATCACTATCTTATCCGAATTCAATAGGAGAAAATTATTGGTCATACAATCTTTCACATTTTTAACACACTCTGTTAGCTTAGATACTTTAGAAGTTTTCCTTGGTTTGTTGATATATAGAGATATCCTATATATATATATATATATATATATATAGATAATAAGACTATATATATCTATTAAGATATATATCATAGTGACGTATCTCAGCATACCAATGGAAACTAATCCTGTATTTTCTAATAATAATATTACCAAGGGGCAACATGTATATCGGAAATAGCAGAGGATCTAGGACAGATCCTTGTGGCACTTCAAATTTTTTACTGGTGATAATTGAGATGACTCAAGCGATCAGACAGGTAGAATCTAAACCATCTTAAAGCCTACCCTTGAATACCTGTATAGTTTTGTAATCGATCTGAGTATGTCATGATCTATAGTGTCGAACACAGCACTAAGCTCAAGTAAAACTAGCAATGAGACACAACCTTGGTCTGACACAAGAAGCAAGTCATTTATAATTTTAACAAGTGCAGTTTCTGTGCTATGGTGGGGCCTGAACCTGACTGAAATTCTTATAGCGCTTTTTTTTTGCAAGGAAAGAGCACATTGCGCCGATTACCACTTTTTCAAAAATTTTAGACATAAAAAGAAGATTTGAGATGGGTTTGTAATTTGCCAGTTCACTAGGATCTGTTTGTTGTTTCTTAATAAGAGGCTTAATAACTGCCACCTTGAATGGTTTTGGGACGTGACCTAAAAACAACGACGAGTTAATAATATTGAGAAGTGGTTCTTCAGCTACAGGTAACAAACTCTTTCTAAATTAGTGGGTACAGGATCTAATAGGCCTGTTGTTGGTTTCGATGCAGTGATAATATTTAGCTCATCCTGTCATATGTTTGTAAAGCACTGCAGTTTTTCTTTACTAGACGTACTAGACGCTGTAGAATCTAAATTTGTTATTGTATATCTGATGTTATCTATTTTATCAGTGAAGAAATTCAAAGTCATTACTATTAAACTGTGAGGGAATATTTGATTGGGTGGCGTCTGGTTATTAGTTAATCTAGCCACTGTGCTAAATAAAAAACTTTGGATTGTTTGGTTTTTTTAGAGGGGGGGGGGGGGGGGGGGGGGGTGGGGGGTTTGCGGAAAATGACCACAAACAATCAAGAATACAGATATATATATATATATATATATATATATATAATATATTAATATATATCAAAAACGTATTACGGTTACACATGTAACCATGGTTCCCCAAAGGGAACGAGATGCTGCGTCGAAGCGCTACGGGAACTCCTCCAGCGTGACCACGCTCTGAAACACATGTGTAATCAGTCCAATGGATGGGCGAGACGTCTCGGGCGGGGGGAGAAGTAGCGACTAGGAAGCATAAAAGCACGTGCGGTGAAACCGGCGTCAGCTTCTAGAAGTGAAGCAAGCGCTGGCAGGGATGCCGGAAGTATGGCACTGAGACGCAGCATCCTGTTCCCTCTGGGAACCATGGTTACATACGTAAACTGGAGACGTCCCTTCGGAAGCGAGCGGTCTAAACGCTACGGAAAGAGAATCCCACTCTGACAGATGCAAATCCATGCAACCCTCATTCAGCGCACTCTCTCAGAACTCCCGGGAGCAGAGCGATCGGGGGAAAAGCATACAGGCTTAGTCTCGGCCACGTCTGTACCATGGCGTCCAGCCCCAGTGGAGTTGGATGAGTCAGAGAGAGAACCAGAGGGTACCGTGCGATGTCGTCTGAGTCGCAAACAAGTCCACCTGAGCCTGGCCAAAGACTTGTAGCGAATCAGCTCAAGGGGAAATATGGATAATTAATCATAACTAGTTATAATTAATTATAAATATTTAGATCCGCTGTAAGTATTTACTTGTCCTCTCAGGGTCAACTGTCTGTCAATTTTCCTTTTTTTTAAAACAGAACGTTAATTTCCTGGTTAAGGGAATAACTTTCTTACTGTACAATTCTACACAGAGCCTGTAGCATAAATCTGCACGATTAAGGGACTCCAGTTATGAGCAAACAATGAACAACGTCAAGTGTGATACAAGTAAGACTTTATTAACTACATAAACACTTAAACTAGTCTAACATACTACATAAACACAAAAACTGGTCTAACATACACACACACACAAACACACACACATTCAATTGGATAGGAAAAGGAGTTAAAGTTTAGGCAGTAAAGAAGAAGAGAAATAAAAAATATGAGTATGTACCATTGATATGCAGCAGATCTAAGCCTGACGGAAACACATCCCATCTTAGTGCAAACACACCTTGTAAAAACGGTTGCAATATACTAAAGTCTTCAAGTACTAGACTAGTTTGATAATTACGTTCGTCGTCTGAAAGCGAGGCTGATGCAATTGAGGTCAAGTTGTCTTTGTGAAGTTGGTTGATGCAAAAGAATGACCAGTGAGTCAGGAATCTGGTTGAATGGAAAAGTCAAGGCCCGAGGCATGGCACAAATTAGGGTGTCTGGAGCGTGTAGCTCCACATTTCATTTTAAGAATCTAACAGAACCACCGACTGGGGCAGGTCAATGATGTTGAGGCCTTAAGTCATGAGAAGATAACGCCTCTCAAGCAGGAAATCCAAGCGGGAGGTGGAAATAGGGGAGTTTATGGCCCTTTTTGAAAGCATGGTAATTTGCATATGGAACTTGAATCGAAATTACTAAAGATTCTCAGAACACTAATATATTGCCTATGTACCAACATATAATATACACTCTCGTTTAGATCATCAGAAGACAAATTCATAGACACTAAACATGGTAGGATTACATATAGGTAAGATGACAGGAACGAGTGGTTCCATCATAAGCCTGCATAAAACAGTATACAATATAAGAGACAATATACAAGTACAGTAACAACATACACAATGACATGAAGGATATGTGTGTTCATTCAAAGAAAGGGTTTCCTATGAATTAATTAGAGAAGAGTCCAATTTTACTGGCATTGGGTTTTTCTATGAAAAATGTAGTTTTTTTTGTTTTTTTTTTTTTTTTGTGAGTGTCCAGTCTGCTTCCACCCCTCGGTGGTGAGGCATCTTCCCCGGGTCTCGGGCCCCTGCCTCGACAGGATGTCTGCCCCCACATACATAAGAGACCACTGATGTGCATAAGAGACCACTGATGTGTTGTCGGTGCGCACCAACACATAGCGATCTCTTAGGCCTGGGAGGAAGTGTTTCAAAGCTAGAAACACGGCCAGCAACTCCAGTCAACTTATGTGCCATGTGAAATGACGGCCGCTCCACAGGCCGCGGGCCGAGCGGCCACTCATGACCGCTCCCAACCGGTGAGAGATGCATCCGTCGCTAGCATACGTGGCGACCAGGAGCTCCCAGCACCGGGCCCTGAGATAAGAACCAAGGTTTCCTTCACATGTCTAAGGCACGTAGGCATGCGAAGCGGCTTTCCCTCAGGGAAAACCCCTTGATCTTGAGCCACCACTGTCGGGGTCTCATGTACAGCCGGCCAAGAATTACCACGTTGGACGCAGCTGCCATCAGTCCAAGCAGTCTGGAACTGCTTGACAGCGAGTGACCGGCCTTCTCTCGCAACTGAGGTGAGGATCAAATCGATCCGAGCAGGAGACATACGTGCCTACATCGTGGTCGAATCCCACACCACGCCCAGATAAGTGGTCCTCTGTACTGGAGAAAGCAAACTCTTCTTGGCGTTTAGTCTCAACCACAGCTCTCTCATGTGGGCGAGAACGACATATCGATGTCGAACCGCCATCCGCTCTGATTGAGTAATATCAACCAATCGTCGATGTGGCTGAGTCGTGAAAGTGTGGGGTGAGAGTGCAAGGCCAAAAGGAAGAACCGGTATTGGTAGGCTTTTGCCCCCAAAAGCAAACCTTAGGAATTTCCTATGATGAGGAAGGATGGAGATATATGCATCTTTTAGATTGATCGTGACACACCAGTCCTCAGACTTGGTCTGAGACACGACCTGTTTGAGTGCAAGCGTGCTGAACTTCAGTCCCCTGACTGAGCGGTTCAAAAGACGCAGATCTAAAATAGGACGCAACCCTTCATCCTTCCCTGGAACGTTGAAGTACCGGCTGTAGGACCCATACTCTGCTATGCGAGGAGGGACCACCTCGATGGCTTCCATCCTCAGAGAGTATCTACTTCTGTTCCATTACCAAAGCCTGCTCGGGGCCCACCAGGGTGGGAAAGACCCTGTTGAATTGAGGTGGAGGACAACCGAACTGGATTCTGTGGCCTCTCACTATAGTGTGCAGGACCCAATGAGACACGTTTGGCAGTAGTTTCCACACTACCAAATAGTCTACTAAGGGGAATCAGTCTCTCGAGACTGGAACTCTGGGTGTGATCAGAGGGCTGTCTGAAGCAGCGAAAACCGAAGGGAATGGCCGAATAGCTCTCTAGAGCCTCGTAGAGGTCTCGCGCCTCCTAGGACCGCTTAGTTCCGGGCGGAACGAGAGAAAGTGATCGCGGGACGCTAGTGCAATGTAGCACCGGCAGGGTTGGCAGACCGATCTCCTGAGGGCACTGAGGAGAGACGGGCACCGTGTAATGCGGTGTACACCGCTATTCCCCAGAGGGGCCTGCCCCGCGGAAGTCATAAGCCATAAGCCTCGGACTCTTGGCTGAAGCTATATTGAGGTCCTCAGAACCGATCAGCTACCGGAAGGATAGCCTGGTGAACCAGAGCCTGCTTGGAGCGGACAAATGACGACAAGCGGGCGGGGATCCCACCCGAAAGGTGACTAGAAAAAGGAATAAAAGTTTCGAGACTGGCCTCTGGTGTAATCAGAGCAGCTAGCTCGGTGCCCTGAAGCGGCGCACCGGCAGGGGATGGCCGAACTAGCCACTCTAGAGACCACCATAGAGGTAGCGAGCCTCTTAGTACCACTACGTTTCCTGGCGGTGACTGAGAGAAGCGCTCGCGGAGAATGTTCCATTATCAGAGCCTGCTCGGGGCCCACCAGGGTGGGAAAGACCCTGTTGAATTGAGGTGGAGGACAACCTCAATGTCCACCCACAACTCATGCAACCCTGCCATGGAGCACCGGCAGGGTTGGCCGATCGATCTCCTGAGGGCACTGAGGAGAGACGGGCACGGTGTAATGCGGCGTACACCGCTCTTCCCCAGAGGGGCCGGCCCTCGGACGTCCTAGGCCTTAGGCGTCAGGACATTTATGACGAAGACTATCCAGTGAGAATTACGTTCTGCAGACCCGCCACTTGCTAGAAGCCTTTGGCCCTAGAGTGCGACTCAGACTCCATCTTAGGGAGTTGAGAAGTGACACTCCCTGAATGAAGAGCTGGAACACGGTTGGGGCTGCTCCCGCCCAGCAGCCCCTGCTGCCACCTCAACCTCCTCGGAGGAAGAGAGAGCACCGTGCTCCCTACTCGAGAATTCATCAAGAGCTCATTGTACAGAGAGAGACGCGCACTGATTTTACACTCAAGCTTTTTCTTCCCTCGAGAAGAAAACTCATAGCAACAATATCAATCTCCTTGGAGAAAGATAGTTGCAGCAGCGAGCTCTCACCCAAAAGGGGAAAGAGACTGCAACGCGGGCTTCCGAAACTCGAGAGAGAGAGCTGGATCTAGGGAGTGCAGGCAGAGAAAGGGTGAGCCGTCTCCAACCCATCCGCTAGATCCACGTGCGATGCTGCTGCTGAGGCACAGTGGGCTTCCGAACCTCGAGAGAGCACTAGATCTAGGGAACACGGGTGGAGATAGGGAGAACCCGTCTGCCCGATCATGTGCGATCCTCGCAATTTCAATCGCCGCCGTGCCTCAGCAGCAGCGGAACCGCAATCGCAAGATCACAGGCACGAACACACTCCTCCGAGCGTGCCCGGCGAGAGCGGAGCGTTCAGTGGGGAGAAGCACAATCAGCCCCCTATTTCCGAGAGCTGACTGCGCGAGCTCCGCTCACCAGTAAATGCTGCTCATAATAATCTTAGCATTTAATCTGTTGTGAAATGATGCTTGTGCAAACCATATCACCTACTTCGGAGGGACAGGCAGAGCGTCGAGCCCTCTCACCGGGGGGAAAGAACCGCTGTGCGGGCTTCCGAACCGAGAGCGGGCGTGGATATGGTGGGTGAGAATAAAGATAGGGGAACTGACCGTCTACCTTCCCTCACGGATCCATATGCGAACCCCACGAGCACAGCCGCCGCTCCGCCTCGGCGAAAGCGGGGCCAGCGCCGCGAGAAACGCCGGTGAAGGCTCCCTCCTCAAAGAGAGCTCTCGGAGAGCAAAGCATACGCAGTGACAAATGCTCGCAATGCTCCCTCGAGAGCTGACTCTGCATGTTTTGCTACCAAGCAGACAAACACAAACTGAGAGCTGCCGCTCTTTTTTTTATCACCGTAGTTTGTCTACACCGTCTTGGTAAATAAGAGTGATAATGACAGACAACACCAAATCAGACTGACACACACACAGCATGCTTGCTTAATGACAGAAAGCTGACGCCGGTTTCACCGCACGTCCTTTAATGCTTCCTGGTCGCTACGTCACCCCGCCCATGATGTCTCGCCCATCCATTGGACTGATTACATATGTGATTCAGAGCGTGGTCACGCTGGAGGCATTCCAGAAGTGTTTTGAAGCAGCTCGAGTTCCTGAAGTGGAACATTGGAGTACAAACAACATTGGAATCCACTGACTTTCATCAGTGACATTTCGGTAACACTTTAGGGACCTGCTATCACTGTTAACTAGTTGCTTATTAACATGACTATAATTATTAACATATTGGCTGTTTATTAAAACTTATAAAGCACATATTAATGCCTTATTCTGCATGACCATATTTTAGATCCCTTAATCCGACCCCATACCTAAACTGCCCTACTAACTATTAATAAGCAGCAAATTACAAGTTAATATTTAGTTAACAGTAATTGGAAAGGTCTGACCGACTTCTTCCATATTTTTCAAAATCCCTTCTTATTTTTTTATTTGACAGAAATGCTTTCAGTTTTGGATTTTTGGATTTGTGTGAACTATACTTTGAGCAGCAATAATAAATTGCCAAAATCTTCTTTATTCTATAAGTTCACAAGCACCAACGTACAGTATAGAATTTCTCACCACTATCTTGGTGGTTTTATTGGGGAACGGACTGCTGTGAAACATGGTTTGATATGGAGCTTATATGACTTCTGTCACAAATTGACAAGGATTTTAATATGAAATTCAGCTCTCCTGATAATGATATCCTGTCCAGCGGTTTTAATTTGGCAGAGTTATGTCTCCTGAGTAAATTGTTTATTAAATCACAGTCAGTTTTTTTTTCCTCCAATGGGAAGAAGCATAATAAGTTTTCTTGGGCCGTTTTCCAAGCATTGTGAACTATATGGCAAGGCTTCATCCCACTGAGGATGGTTTCCCCCAACCATGAAAAGAGGAGGTAGTCCACTGATTGCTCACCGCTGCCTTAATTGGGCTGCAGCGGTGCTTGTAGCTGGAGGCAGAATGTGTATGTGTTGTGTTTCTGTGTCTTTGATGCAGACAGCAAGATATGCATAGACAGCCGTCGTCAGACACACGGTCATGCCAAGCTCCTATCGGCCTAATCCTTTTCTCTGTTTCTCTCTCTCTTCCTCAGAAGATCCCTTGTGTTCTGCTCTTTCTCTGTCTTGCTATCTCTCCATCTCTCTCTCCGTCTGTCTCTCAGCATGCCTCTCCCCCTCTCTTCTCATCTCCCTGTGAAGCGCTTCCAAAAAGCCCCTCTGGTCATCTCATTGTATCTCCTTTTATGAGGCGTTTCAAGATTTTGATGTTACAAAAGTCAATTAATCTCGTAAAAAGTGAATTTTCAGAATGATAAAACTTAATTGCAACAGCAAATCACGCCTCGTATGACATTCCATGAGAGCTTGTTTCATCTCACCAGGCTCATTATGGGCTTGTGGTTTGGTTCACAGATCCAAAAGATGTTTGCATGATTCAAGCCCACGTGTCTGTGGGATTGGACTGTTTCTCTGCAGTGCTCAGGGCTGGGAATGCCGGCACGTCTCCCACCGGCATCTGGCTGGGCAGCTGGCCCTCACTTTACGTTTTCTCATACACAGTTTCATATCTTTCTGTAGGGATCCCTGTTTTGGAGTGGATAAAAAATACTTAGCAGTCTTAATCACTTTTATGTATCCATGTTCTGTATACAAATTAGCATTTTTGTTACTGTTGGAAATTAGCTTATTTCTTTCTCTTCTTGATTATCACCTTGATGCCTTTACCCCCCCCAAAAAAACAAAAACCAAACAAACAAACAAAAAAACATTACAATTTATCTTCCATGGGCTTTTAGATTAATGCAGAAATAAGTTCTTTGATAAACAAAAGTATATGATTATTTAACGTTTTGTACATCATTATATTCTGGACCAATGAACAGTACTTTTTATGTTTAAAGGGGTGATGAACTGCCTTTGTTTTTTTATTTTGTACTGTTCTCTGAGGTTCACTTATAATGTTAAGATTTTTACATCAAAAGCATCACAATTTAGAAGTAAAAGCTATTTTCTGTTTTAAACCTTAGGGATGTAGAATATGGTCATGCAGAAACTGTGCTTTCTAATACTAATAAACAGCCAATATGTTAAAAAATAGGCATGCTAATAAGCAACTAGTTAATAGTGAGAATTGGTCCCTATACTAAAGTGTTACCGATTTCTTTAAAAAAAAAATGTATGGACTTTCTGAAGTTATAGGTGAATGAACTTTCAAAGAAGGGACAGACATCTCTCAGGTTTCATTAAAAATATCATAATTTGTGTTTCGGAGATGCATATAAGTTCTATGGGTTTGGGGTGACATGAAGCTGAGGAAATGATGTCAGAATTTCTATTTTGCGATGAACTATCCAACTCGTTACAGTAACTATGCCAAAAACAATACTGTGGTTAGATGATTTTTGCTGTCTAGAACTGTTATGGAGAAAGGTATGATAACTTACAGCACATATTTCAGTGATATCTGTTAGGTAATTGGGACACGTTCTTACTTGTTCTGCCAAATAGCCTTTGTGTTTAAGGTAACATGATGTTGTAATCCCAATCTCCAACTGAGAGCATTGCACCTATGATGATGAGGTGATATCAACACCTACAACTGATAATGCACGTCAAAGCGGTCGGAGAAGAAGCATGTTGAGCCAATTTGGCGTCATTTTGTCTCATTCTATGCCAACACAGTCTCCTGTTACTCTCCTTTCCTGTGTAATTATTTGGGATGACAGAGGCCAATTGTAGGCTCTCTGTGTTACAGGAGGAAGACGGCACACTAAATCCTCTGTACTTTCCCCGCCTGACCTGTAATCTAAAACAAACGGAACAGAAAGCGAATGAGAAAGAAAACCAGAAAGAGTAGGAACAGAGATGTGCCGAGGTTTTTTTTGATTAATTACATGTTGTTCTTCGTAGGGATCTCCAATAATCGCTTCTTTTATGAGATGACCACATGCATGGCGGGTCTTAATCAGGACTGGAAGTGGGGCGTGAAACACCTGTTCTTGCAGGTGAATAGTTCAGTCCTGTGACGGTTTAACTGTCCTCTTTATTAGGAAGAGCTAGACCCAGGGCTTCTGTCCAAAAATCATCCCACAAGATGACCACAATTAAAGGCTAATAGTGAGGATGTACCTGCGCATCTTCTGGCTCATCTGTTTCTCTTTACGACGAACAGGCTTCTCTGAGCTCAGTGCCAAGGGAAGCAGCACGTATGTAATGCAGTTACACTGTCACTGATGCATGACGCTCCGTGTCTGTGTCTTGTCAAGACCTTGGCACCAAAGTCAATTTGCTCGGGCTCAACAGAATTTAATATTTTAGTAATCAGATAAACAAGGAAGTTACGTAGGCCGGCTGTATTGATAGAAGGAAATAATTAAACTTGGCTTGGAATAATTTCACCCTCTGCGCATTACTGTAAACTCCATAAAATCCCAGCCAGCGAAAACCCTCCCTTCTCAATTTTCCCAGGCTTTATTGTCATATGATAAGATTGAGATCTTGAAGGAGAGTGAGAGGAAAAGGAGATGGAAGCAAAGGAAGATTCCATTAATGCTGGTCTGTTGTTCTTCCTCTCTTTCGCCACATCCGCCATGACCAGGATGGGGAAATTGACTTTCTGGCCTCTCAGCCACAGTGGCTGGTAAATGCTGAAATGTACAAAGCACTCAGTTTTTTACCTGTTGTTATTTCATTTTCCTTTTGCAATATATAATTCATCTCACTGTTTATGTTAAATAAATCCTGACAGCAGTCAAGAAACCTGTTCTCTTTGCTGGTTCCTGGTCTTGATTAGTTCCTGGTCAGATTTGATTTGTTCATACGTCTTTGTCCACTGTTGTTTTTTAGGGTTTATGAGTAGCTGGTTTAACTAAAGTTGGTTCCCAGTTCTTCTTCTGTGGAAGTTTATTTCCATCTCAAAGTGAAAAACAAACATAAAATTGCAACTTACTTCTCATTTCATAATGTAGCTTTATTTCTTGTACATTTACAAACGTATTTCTGACAGAAATGGTCTTCCATATACTTTTTTTTGAAAACACTAGAAAAAAAGAGAATAATACCAAAAGTATTATTATTATTATTATTCGTTCACAATTCACAGTTGAAATGCTTTGATGTAAAGTACCACTCAAATATAGGATAATTTTGCTTCAAAAAACTGCAAAGTATAGTGTTTCAAAAGGATGTGGTCTGTGAGATTTTTTGCCTTATTTGATAAAAACTACAGTAAAAACAGTAATATAGTGAAATAATATTACAATTTAAAATAAAACATTTTCTATTTTAATATATTTTAAAAATGCAATTTATTTCTGTGATGCAAAGCTGAATTGTCAGCATCATTACTCAGTCTTCAGTGTCACATGGTCCTTCAGAAATTATTCAAATATTCTGATTTGCTGCTAATAAATATTTTCAATTATTCACAGTTTTAAAACAGTGTAGTACTGCTTCCAAATTTTTGAATATAAATTTAAATTTATTTATTAAAGAAGAAAAAAAAATCTTACTGACCCCAAACTTTTGAACGCCAGGGTATGTGCGGGAAGAGTTAGAATGAACAGCCAATCCTAATATTGAAATGAACAGCCAACCAGATGAATCTTATAAGCTTTTCTTTTGTCTGTTTTTTTCAAATTCTAACTAATATTATAATAAATAACCCTTAAACTAAATTACAGTCTTGTCAAAGGCCAATCCGATACGATTCGCCAGCACTGCTGCTGGCAGGTGGTAATTTCCCTCCCTGCCCTTGACCATCATAAGCAAATTTCAGTACGAGGAGAGCCAAACTCCTGCCTGAAAAGGACACAGGTCCAACATCCATAACCTCACAGCATGAGGCTGTGACTAAAGTTACACAAATTTACGATGGGATGAGCTGCTGGTGGAAAAGAGAGCGCACGTCAGAACCAGTGTAAGATTTCAGATGATGAATTATTCTGAGAATGGCAGAGGCTACATTACCTCTTCATCTGGCCACTGTATAACATTGTTAACTGTGACGTTCTCAAATGAATCCAGACCCGAGGCTCAGTAATGAGGACTTATTGATCTCTGTGAGGGCCTCAACATTAGATGCAAAAATTATTTCTTCATTTTCGTCATTAGTACATCAGTCTCAGCCTCAGACACACTCGAATCACCATTTCCAATCTAACTGGCTGCCTGCTACAAAACTTCTGTGAGTCAGGCTGCACAGATTTATCAGTCTGCCAGGAAACTAAGTCATGCTTACAAGAGTAGCTCAAATGAGTGCTTTTGAGGCAGAACTAATCACTAGATTGCCCTCTGGATTTTGTCAAGTGAGTGACATTAAATCTTTGACAGATAGAGTTTGGTTGAGACTAACAACCCTTTATGAACCCACACTGCTGTGCCATGATGAGTTTATTATCGTGGTATCAACAATTTACCAAACAGCATTGTTTATGAAAGGAGCCTCTAATATCGGAAAGAAGCATTTAAAAAAAAAAAAACAAAAAAAAACAGTATAAAAAGTAATAAAGTTGACATATTATGACCATTTATATTGCGGTTTTGTACGTTTTAAAATGTAATTTGTAGTGCTGTCAAAATTAGCATGCTAACACAGGCAATTCATTTTTCCAGTTTAACATCGTTAAAAATATTTAAGGCGGTAAGTCAACGAGCACGGAAAATGGTACAGGTGATGAGGAGCTTCAGTAGAACAACAGTGAACCGCGGTCAGATGAGATGTTGTCAGGCCATATGTCAGTAAAAAAAAGTATGTATATTACTGTTATACTGTGCTCGTAGCGTGTGCTCTTCAATTGCACACACAAATACTGCAGCACACGCTGTAGCCAGTATCATTTCATATTAAAGCGTGAATGAAACTACAAGCATGCGTGTCAGATCCACATCACGTTCAGCAGCAGCTCTTAAAGTAATAGCAGCCCAATAACTCTAACCCAGCTGCTGTGATGTCTGTTCATCAAAGAACCAAAGAAAAAAGAGGTAGCTAATCAATAACTTTGGTACGCTTGGAAGGACTATCTAATTAATGTAGAATTGTGTTGATAACTTAATTCCTTTCTATATATTCCCTATTGCTGAAAGGCCACAGTAAAGTGACATTTACTGGGGTTATATGACGATGTTTTAAGTCACAAATTAGCATTTGTTCTTTTTTTTAAAGTATACGTTAAGGTCTGAATGCTATCGTCAATGAGGAAAAAGAGGAAAAGAGCCAAGCGGAAAACAGAACAATTTCAAGAGCATCAGTAGTATTGTTCAGGATACTCCCCTTCAGTCCTAAGAATTGAGATTGCACTGTGAAATTATTGCAATATAAACGTATATTTAAAAACGTTAATGTTAGATGGGATTAATTCCGGTTACTTTCAGGAAAAAAAAAAAGGCAAGTAATGGTTTTTGTTTATTTAATCGATGGCGACCTGTAATTTGATATTCTTCAAAATGTAATTCTCGTCATAGCAAACTCTGATTATAGGAAAAACTCCTTCTAAATGGAACACAAACTAAAAACTTTTTGCAACTGCAACTAGCTTTACATGTCAATCTAACAGGCGCTTTCTGCCCATAATAAGCTACAAGGAGGAATAACCCTTGTGGAAATACCACTATAAAATCATTGTCATATGTGAGTGATTATAGGAGAAGGTGAGCTGCCACAAACCAACCCGACTGCATTACTGTACTGTATGAGACTATGTAATCTGTTACGCAAACAGTTACCCGACATCACGCTGACCTATTTACACTGATATTGTACATCTGTTCGTTTTGCCGGGTGTATTTTTAACAAGATATTCTGAACGATTCGTCATTGTAGTATCACAGCGCTTTATGAAACCAGTCATGCCAGCTATGTTTGCCAGTGTCACGCATTCCCAAAACCAGAGAAGAGAAGGGCGCTTTATGTGGCAAACGTCTCCAGTCTCTCGTGTTAGATAGATTCCACCCAGCAGCGCTGGACTTAAGACAGTTAAGCACAGCCTTTTAACATTACAGTGAGCAAATCCACATTGCTAATCTCGACATTTATGTCTTCCATTTAAAAGAGGGCCACAGACAGGGTGGCTGCAGAAAGAACACATCTTCTTTCTGCCGTAGTTAATAGCCACCATTAATCAATACTCAGTAAGTGCTCTTTATCAATCATTTGTTAAAATAAAAGCTGGAGATGCTCTGGGGACCAATCAAAGGTGTGAACCAGCAGAAACAAATCATGTGACCGACACTACTCATACCGCAGAGACTTGGAAAACATCAGCCCCATCAGCCGCCGTTTGATAAAAAGCTGCAACAACATGCTGAAAAGTTCACATGCATGAAAACAAATAGCACGGAGCCTGCAAGGTCAAGCTAGAGAAGCGGTGAGCATTGTAATTTGTGTAAGATCGTCATATTTTGTATTGCAGAGGCAGCTCGGATGGCAAGATTCAGTCACTTCTGAGGATGAAATTACACTGGACAAATGTCACTATCATAAGAGCAGTCCATCGTACTTGGTTTGTCGCTTAGCAACAGAGACCGGGATGGTAGACTGTAGGTGTGTGTGCTAGAGTGAGTGGGAGACAGAGAGAGAGAGATGAGCGAGATGAGAGAGAGAAGGGTGGTGTGTTTGAATAAGCCAGTGAAAGCATGAGAGAAAGAGAGAAAAACTGAAAGAGAAGAGGAGGGAGGAAACAGTGGCAGAAATGAAATGGATTCTTTTTAGTTTGAGTGCTCATAAAAATAATTAAATGATAAAAGACTTCATAAGCACCATCTGTAAACAGTGTTAACTATTTATTATGATTACAAAAAAGACAAGCAAATATGGAAACTACAGCTGTTGCACAAGACAAATAGCATCTTGTAGCTCAAGGTAAAATGCATTTGAATGCATTACATCTTGTTTATCTGAGATTATGTTTTTTCCCCTCACAATAACAGTGGATGCTGATTTATACTGCTTAGCTCCAAAAAGTAAAAAAAATGATTATAAAAGTATGATAAAAGTAGTCCATATGACTCATGCGCTACATTCTGAGTCTCCTGTAATACGACAGCTTTTTTGAGGAACAAGCCAAAAGTCCTTATTAAATTATAATTTTTTCCCTGTCGGAGCTCTATGTGATGTAGCTAATATTAATATATTCAGTGTTTCCCCTGCCATTATATTAGGGTGGCGGCCCGCCCCCCTTGAAGGTCAAGTTAATTTTATTTAATTATATTTTCTCTATAGCGCCATATCACAACAGAAGTCATTTAAAGTTACCTTTCCTATAGAACAGGTACAGTATATACCTTGTTCTTTTATTAAAGGGGTCATATGATGTTGCTAAAAAGAACATTATTTTGTGTATTTAGTGTAAAAAACACATTATTTTCCACATACTGTATATTATTGTTTCTCCTCTATGCTCCGACGCGTCGATTTTTACAAAGCTCATCGGTCTGAAAAGCAAGGTGTGCTGTGATTGGCCAGCTATCCAGTGCGTTATGATTGGCCGAATACCTCAAGCGTGTGACGGAAATGTTACGCCCCTAACATACTGTGATGATGCCCTGTCCGGCCGGAGAGATGATTCAAAAACATGAAAACCCATTACAAAGAGGCATTTGTTCCAGTGGGGACATAATTATGGATTATAATGACTTATACTGTCTTTTTACACGCTGCATTGCATCACGCCGCATAAACATAAAACCATATCTGCATTTGTGATCGGCGAAATGACAAACAACAAACGCTACTCTACACTGCCCAAAAAAACTGCTTTAAAAATATAAAATATAAAAATTCTTTAAATATAAAAAAACGTACTTGCAGTCTGTGAGTTAGAACAGCCGGCATTTTAGGCTACTCTGCAGGTTCAGGAAACCGTCCTCCATAAAATGTGCTGCACAACTCTGAATATTTGGGTTGAACTGTTCTGGAACAGGGTTGTAAATACAACTTAACTACTGATTTCTAGTCATGTCCATTTTTTGGAAGACCAAACAAAGTAGTCTAGCTTTCACTACGAAAACACCGCGTCACACACGGCGGACTAGGGTGAGCGGCGGCGGCCTAGAGTGAGCAGAGGCTGGGGGCTTGAGTGAGGAACGGCTGGAGGGCTAGAGGGAGCAGAGGCGGCGGGCTTGAGAACGACGCGGACGGCGGATTCGACGAAGGAGCGTCCGGAGGCTTTGCGGCAACCACATGTGACGACCCCAAGCTGAACTCCGCTTCGTCCACGGTGAGGCTCCAGTGATCCACAGGCAGTTGATTGATTTTCTCAGCGACAGCCGGTCGTCCGGCGTGCCGAAGGGATCTCGTCCTCTTTTGCAGACACACAAAGTAGTCGCTTTCACACTGAACACACAGCGCTTTCACGACTGGCGGCGGCACCAACACTATCCAGCGAAATAAAGTGCTGCTCTTTTTGTGTGACCCTTTGGGGGGGGTTATGCAACTTTCCCTTGTGACGTGGTGCTGTGGGGGGTGCTTCGACGACAGCCTTTCGGTAGGCGTGGTGGCTTGAATCTTTTATAAGCTATCTCTTTGGCCATTGCGACTTTAGTCTTGCCAATTTCCCACGAGATCTGTCTATTATGCCCACCCGGTTGACCATCTCCTCCCCCGCCCCGCCCGGACAAACAATTGGCCAAACTCTCTTGTGTTGTCTGAAGTCCCTTAACAGCCCCGACGCGTTCAGTACTAACACCCACACACCATTAAGTGTGATCCGCCCCCCCCTCCCCCCACCACCCTCCCACACCCCCATAGCTCCCCCACGTTTTGAACCACACCACATTTACCCGACTTGAAAGAACGACATTCCATACAGATCCCAGACAAGCCTTGTCATCCAACCATCTCAGCCGCCGTAAACTCACTGTGCCTCTACCAAATGCTAACGCACCCTCGCAGACACCGAACACCAAGAGCACCCGCCAAATCAAGAAGTCAGAAGCAAGTACCCCTAAAAAGACCGTCAATACACAACCCAATAACCAGAGCCCCCAGACAAACGACCACCTCAACAGCACACCCCCTGATGATCTGAGTCACAACAGATCAAGTGGTTTTTTGGGGGCTTGATATTGGTGTAGAGCGTATCGGGAGTGTTATTGGTCTGGCTTGGGGAAGGAGAGCACGCTTGTTGCCGTTGTAGGTGATGAGATACACGGTGTGAGGGTTGTGAGAGGGTGGAGGACATAAATACTGAACCACCTCTCCGCACTGCTCTGAGAGTCCCTTCTTGAGCCTTTGCCCCGTGTCATTTCAGTAACTATCCTCATGTATTTTATTCCTCAACACACACGAAATGTCAAGGTATTCACGGGGCACACCCGTCATAAATAAAAGTCGGTTTAACCTGGAGGCATTGGCACGAAATCTATACTATTGTTCAGTAGAACTCGTACGTACAGACTGCTACTGTATTCCCTAAAATTATTAAACTTATTTTTAAGGAAAACAAAAGCCCACTACACAACCCCCTCTCACTTTACCCTCACAACCAACTCGTTCGCCCCTACCCAAACCAACCAGTCTTGAACCATATTAAATGAATTTATTTCCAAAAAATTACCAAACCCACATTAAATTTCTTACTTAAAATATAGATTAAATGAATATTTTATGCCTAAAAGTGTAAATACACAACACATAATTTCTGAGCAAAAAAATCATAAGGCAAGAATGAATAAATTAAACTTGTTTTATGCTTTAAAATAATTAGACATGCAAAAACAGAATTTGGTTACAATAAAAAATAAGGTTGGAAAAATAAAACCTTTCATAGGGCCTTAAAATGTAATTTTTGTTAAACTTTTAATAAATTGAAATTGTAGTATAAGTTTTATGATTTAATTAATTAGACATGCTTTTTGATTAATAAAATGTAATTAAAACATTAAAAAGGAGTCCAGAAAAAGAAAAGAAAACGGATGGCCCCAAGTTGCAAGGATCTGTACACAATTCCTGGAAGCTGAAAACATCCCAGTCCTTGCATGGCCAGCATACTCACCGGACATGCCACCCATTGAGCATGTTTGGGATGATCTGGATCGGCGTATACTACAGCGTGTTCCAGTTCCTGCCAATATTCATCAACTTCGCACCGCCATTGAAGAGGAGTGGACCAACATTCCACAGGCCACAATCAACAACCTGATCAGCTCTATGCGAAGGAGATGTGTTGCACTGCGTGAGGCAAATGGTGGTCACACAGATACTGACTGGTTTTTTGTATCAATATAAATGTTTCACTGTCAGTTTTTCGCATCAATTTAATGCTCCTGTTGCTAGAAATGCACGATTGACCTTTTCCTTGTTAGTGTGATCTGCCGAAACCGATTTTTGCCCATTCTGGTTTTCTTTCTAAGAACTATAATTGACAGTATACAAACAAAAATCTATGCAAATTTTAATGCAAAAATTATTTACATAATAAAAGAAGTTATTAAACATTACAATTCCCCCACTCTGGACAAAGTTACAGACATTCTCTCACTTTAACAACAACCAAAATAAAGTGTTATGTGACTAGAAAAGAGGTAGAAATAACAATTAACTGAAAATGAGTTGCTCTATAACAAAACAGATGTCATTTCCCACTATGATTATAAATGGTCATTTTTTTCCACCGAACCTTATTAAATGTGTCATCTTTCACAACCCCCCCCCCCCACCCACCAATTCAATGTGTTAATAAATTGAGTTAAGAATAATAAGAAACTGTAGAGCTGTTAACATCCAAATGAAATCAGTATTAACAAACTGCATCTTTCCACTGCAGGAAACACAGAAGCTGCATCTGAAGTGGCATTAGATGCATTTACACAGACTGTCTGATGAAGTCGAATCTGGCCAGACGATCGATGCATCTCTACCTTTGCTGAATAAAAGTATTAGTTTAAAAAAATCTTACTGACCCCAAAACTTTTGAATGGTAACGCGATTGAAGTGAAGATATCAGTGGGTAACAATATACCAACTGTTTCACACTGCCGGAGATAATAATATAAACTTAGAAGACTTGAAATGCACTGCCTAAGTCACAAGAATTGCTTTAATGATGCTTAGGGGTGGACACTTTGAACCACATAGCAATATTTTAAAGAAAACTCTCAGAGTACCTTAGCAACCACACAGCAACATCCTAGCAAGACACTACAACAGCTCGCATCACAGGATGCCAACCTCTTAAGATTTGCACCTCCCAACACTGCAGACATTTTCGTCAGAATCTTGTCTCTTATATCAAATATTCATTGGATGAGTAGACTATGAAGGATCTAAAAGGGCTATGAAGGACCAAAAGGATCACTTCATAACTTACAAACAACTATTCCTTTCCCTCCTTGCATAAATATTTGGCAATATGGGCTATCAAGTGAAAGACAGCCATGATATCTGTGGGCCGATTGATCTGTTTGAGTAAGCCAGACAGCAGAGACTGACAGAGGACATAAGGTGGATAAATTGGTCTAGTCTAAGCAACCAGCTTCTCTGACCTTCATTTTTAATGAGGTAAACACAAGCTGCCATTTGGGAATTTCAGACATGTCGGTGGGTCTCAGACATCTGGCAACAACAAACCTGACACAAATTATGGTCAGAAAAAGCATCCCATCTTATGTCAAAAAATGGTATTGGCCAAAAACTTTCCCATCCATGACTAAAGTGTATTACAAAGTGAAGTGCTTCAAAAGCTGTTACAATGGTTTTCCAAAAACCCTGGTGCTAGTCATTTTTTTTTTTCTATATAAATATATTCCTTAGACCCAACACTAATAATAAAAATAATAAGTAGCTCTCATTTATATCTCAAAAGTTGCTCCTAGACAGAAATTAGACTAAATGGAGAACAAATCGCTATAGCCTTCTGCTTCTCAGATGCTTCTCCTGTAGGGGTGGGGCGCTATACCGGTATGAAAGTGACAACCGGTATTATGTTGTTCCATTATATGGATTTTCTTATACCGTGGATACCATTATAAAATCATGAATTCAGATTTTGCATTTATATAGTTTTGTTCAATTAGGTACGCTTTGCAAATTTTAAAAACAAATGACGATAAAGAGTCGAGGCTAAACATTTTTGTCCTCTGTGTGCAACGCCATACTACACAGGCATTAGTAATCAAACACAGAGCATCGTAACATACCAAATTAATAGAGCACAAATCGCCTAACGTTACTCCAGTGGTTCCCAAACTGGGGGGGGGCGCGCCGCGGCAGGTGAGGGCTTATTTTTGCAAAAAGAAACTCGCGGGTGATAAAAGATATACTGCTAATTTCCGCTGCTTAATGTTGCGGCCATTGCATGATAAGTAAATAAACTGTCGCACAATTTGATACATATATTAGATATTTATAAAAATATATAAATTAATTACCTCATCATGACGGCCAGTACTCGCTTGAGCACTCCATTATCAGTTGTAGCAGATGTGGTTATCAATAACAGACCACTAGATGGCACGATTGAAGAATCAGAGTTGTATTGCGGGGAGCCATGTAGAAATATAAATGAACAATGTGGTTCTACTCCAAGCATGTAAGTTACAAGTTAGTGAAAATACTGCCAGTGCCAGGTAAACGAAAAGCATATTATGAATATACTTAAGATTCACAAATACCAAAATTTGACAAAAGCAAATAGAATCCAGTCAGTGATGTTCTCTGCTGTGGATGCGGTGCGACGCGACGCGACAAATCCATGACAGTAACAACACGCAACAAGCTAAAGTCTGGATACACCAGACGCGGAAATAAAGCATACCATTGAAAATCATTTGAAATTTTGGAAATACGTCATAAATAGAAGACGCGGCAGCAGTTTACTGTTGGGAGATTTGTTCGTGTGCAGGCCACACCCGCGCGCACCAGTGTCAGAACAGCCATCACTGATTATAATGAGTTATAACGTATTTTGTTGCGCCACGCCACTCGTATCCAGTGTAGACACTGTGTAAACTGATGCCGCGTTCTATTTCTGACGAACTCCAGCGCTCTGACACAAAGAACAAGAATATTCATAAGAGAAAATACGTTGAAAAAAATGGGTTTCCCTCAAAATATAAGCAGCACAAATGTGTACAAACATTGATACTAATCAGAAATGGTTACTGAGCAGCAAAACATATTAGAATGATTTGGACCCCTCTAGTCCAACAATTGCAAGCAGAGGCACGCTGCCTCGTCCTTCATATGCCATTAAAAGATATTTTTCTCCTCTCAGCTGTTGCCCATTAATAGCATGCATACACAAAAAAGAGCCTTGCTAGTAGTAATTCGTACTACTTGTCAGTTTTTCCTTCTATCCAGTTGATCACTTCAGTTTTCCTGTGTGTACCCAAGTTTTGCAAATGATAATGATTGCAAAATTGCTGATTGTTTACTGTTTGCCAGATGCTGTGTCTTTAATCGGTGTCCAGGGACATAGGAATACTGCTGATATTCTTACTGTGTCAACAATGGTCTCATGTGCATCTATTTTTATTTGTCCTAAGGTATTTTAGGAGAAATTTTGTTGATTCTTAAATTAATCATAATTGAGATCATTAGATCTGAGAGCAACCTCTGACGCAATACAATTTTCTTCCGGCTGTCACAATATTTTTAGCAAGAGGGATGAATAAAATGCAACAATGTCATACTGCAGGCTTTCACAGTGGTTTACAAGATGCTTCTTCCACTGTAGGTCTAATACCACATATCAACAAGGGCGTCTTGTGAAAATGTCAAAGGTAAGTTTAGATCGCACGTTGAAGTGAACAGAGAAACACTGTCTACAGCAAGTGATTAGCCGGGGTATTTTTACACTACTGCTAGAGAAAAATGCATTCAGGAAAGCTGTTATAAACTGTCTAGAATGTACCTAAAAGACAAAGGTAAACAGGGCAAGTAGTACAAGTTCCAGTATCCAAACAATTCCCTAGGAGCCTTAATTAATTAATAAAGGCTATCATTTGTTAAAATTGAATTTCTGAACAAACCTGCTAATTCAAACCCCTGATTTCATTACAATGTAATTCCCATATGTCTGTGTAGACCTCGGTAGACGACACAGTATCCCGTCACAGAGATCGGATCACAAGCAGACCCAATATCCTTCCATCTACTGCTCAGCCTTTCCCAGAAGCCAAAGCCTCTCAATCCAAAACAGTACACCTTATCAAAAAACTAAAAGTGAGATGAACAACCCATGCACCAGGCAACCAACATTACAATGACACAGCTCTTGCTGCTGAAATTTACATACAGTTGGCCAAAACATATTTGGACAAATAAGACATGCGTAATATAATATACATTTAATCACCTTCATGACATCCCAGATGTATATAACGTTTTCTTCAGATGGACACAAACAAATATCTTTAGAAAAATAATTAAAAAAAATAATACAAAATAATAATTCATATAATGCAACTCATGACTTCCAAAGATGACACTTCAAAAATCATACGAAACAAACACAATGGTAATCCATACAAAGCTGAAGAACGAGTTGAATCAATGTCTTCTGAAGCAAAATAATATAACAAATACTGCACTTCTGGCCAAATGTCTGGCAAATATGCGGGTTCTAGAGTTCACACTTGAGGTAAATATCAGCACGCTGTGAAGCGTGATGCAAGTGCGCAGTGACGGTCCTCTGTGCTTCTGCATCACTTCTCAAACAAGCTTCAGAATGAACTTACATCAGGCTTCACAACATGTTGACAAATTGCTTTGTGACACTCTCACAAGCTCATGAATAACAGTTGGCCGGAAGCAATGGTTTATGGTCTAAAAAGATAAAATAGTAGTATTTTTCTCACGCAAACCTATCGTTTTGATTCAGAAGACATTGATTCATTAACTGTGGTCATGTGGAGCATTGTCATGTTTGGTTTTTTTTGTGTCATACATTTGCGACAGTATGTGGGTAAGTAAATAGTGAGAGCATTTTCATTTTTGGGTGACATCCATTTGAACAGCAAAATATCGAACTAAATTGTATTTCATTCAATGGCACAAAAACACTAAGCAAAACAGTTCAAGAGGATTTACATTATGAAGCAAGATACGTACGGTTCAAAATGCTCTTTTAGGAAACCTATGTAAACTTGAGGTGAACTTGGTTCATAAACATTATCAGCTGATCCAAGATGCTTGACGACAGGATGAGGGTGTAGCGGGGCTTACAAGGATACGAAGCTGGACTGTAACAACGCGCGATGCGGGAGGAAGCAAAACAGGAGAAAAAAGACAAAGTCATCTCAGGACAGCTGTATAATGCTGTCTTCTCCCTTACTGATTTAATCCTACAGAGGGGAATATTTTAGTGACAACACATAAAACCCAGAGATTTGGGCTGAACTCCATTACTTGGTGCTGCAAAAAGGAGATCAAACCTAAAGAAAAGCATGGTAGTCCATGGTAACAGAAAGGTCCAGATGGTAAGAAAGTAGCCTAGATATGATGACAGTGTGTGTGTTGACAG